>KN730554.1:0-12148 GCA_000816745.1 Ancylostoma duodenale | reverse complement strand
TTTGTTGGGGAGTGAAACCCACCCCAATTCGCGGGGAGTGGATGCCACTCCCCAGATATTTTTGAGGTGAAGCTCTCATTAAGAAAGCTTAGCAATTATTATTATGCACTTTGTAAACGGCTTGCACTTTGTAAACGGCTACGAAGGGAGGAAGGTTTAAGCACATAATCTGAAAAATACGAATAAATTCTGGGGAGGTTGGCCTTTCTGTCGTTCGCTTTTGTTTGTACTGCGCAATTTCCAACGATGAAGGAGGAAATTTTTCTGTCGGATGTTGAATTTGATCGCTAAAACGTCATCCCCACATCATTAGTAACTATTACTGTCGTTATCAGCACGCCACGACATTATTTCGACGGGCTGACCGCGGATCTTTCGCGGGCTGACCGCGCACCGATATCTGGCCGACCGCGCTTAATTACTTGGCTGACCGCGGAGTTGGCTACGGTCCGCCGAATATTGGTACCGCGGTCAGCCCGATCCATTGTCCGAGTAGTTGCGTGCTGTTTTCTTCCCATCTCCATTTTCGATTCTTTACCACTGTAATGTAATACTTCTTCAGACTGGAGCCAGCATTTTTCAGACACTGCTTTTTTTCCTTTGCTTCGCTACATATGCATTCTTCCACAGTGAGTGGACGATGTGACAAGCATAAAAGTCAATGAAGTAGTGTTGGCTCTGAATATCAGAGCACATTTGCTTCTTATGAACATTTCGCATGAAGATGTATTGTTTTCAAGACCCATCCTTATATCATCGCTGCTTTACACAGATTGAACAAAGGTAAGCGAAATAATGTTGGCTTTGGATGTCACAGCACATTTGCTTCTTATGAACTTTGCACATGAAGGTTTACTGTTTCCAAATCCCAACCTGATACCATCGCTGCTTTACATAGATTGAACAAAGGTGAGCGCAATATCTCTTTCAACGCAATGAAGACATAATAGTCTTGCTTGGTGGCAAGAACTTGCGAACCTTCACAAAAATCCTCCAACCAGTCGTGATCGAGCGGGCCATCACATTCGCCGTCGAGTCTCCCTAGTTCCGTTTTGATCCGGGTTAGAGACCTTGCTTGACATTTGTATCACTCCGTCTTTTCGAAGAGAGATTACATGATAGTAAACTCATGCCATATCGTTGAACCTCAAGGTAACCCATTGCCAGAGCCGGAATACATACGCAATCTGATTAGTCATGAGAACTAGCTCACTAACTTTCTAGCGGTGCACTTTCATACTGAGGCAGGCGTGTATGTGATATGTGATGAAGCCTCACATTCTGCGCAAATTGGTCTGCGTGTGCGACCAGCAATAGCACTCATGCTCGGTGTAGGGATTAAGGAAAGGAAAATGAAAAAATAGGGCTCCAGGCTACTCAGCTATCAATATTTCAGTGACAATAAAATTATTAATGATTCAATCCGGCATTTTAACAGCTGAAAAAAGTCTTCGGAAGGGGTTAGTGTGAATAAGGAGTTGAAAAAGCCAATGCATATTCATCAAGCAATTATGACGACTCACTAGTTGCTACTAGTACTTTACCAACATCGTGGGCATTTTGAACTTCTGCAGAGCTGTGCCTCTCATTTCTAAATGAAAAAAAAACATGAGAGGACACCAACTTTAATCGTGGATATATTATTTTTGGATTGAGGCATTGTGTGGTGCACCGGAAATATATTTGGTTTGATGCAAAAATCGCGGCTGCATAGTTTAGCAACCTAATACACATAATCAGTTCGAAAACTTTTAATTCGGGGTAGCATTTGTCGAAGTTCCTCTATAGCGATTCTAAATATTTTCTTCTCATCTCGCTCATCGAAGTGTCCGATGACTACCTCAGAGGAGAAACAATCATGCTACTGTGAGTCATGACGACATGGTTTTCTCAAAAATGTGACGAGCTTACGTTTCTGATCGGTGCTGTTTCTACTGCAGGCATGGAACGCAAATCCATATCCAGCTTTTCCCTGTATTGTGGCAATTGAAGAATAATGAACAGTCCTTCATAGGAAAATGAGCTAGCTGCCGTGGCGGAGCACATGTTGATTAGTACTATTGGAAGCCATAGATCAATGGTATTTGTAGAGAACCGACCTAGGCAGCTCCATTTTGACGAAACCTGTGAGGAGTAAGAGAAATATGGTGATCCTTTTTAGAGGAACTATTTGTGGAATTTTGGAGGTGTCATGGAAACGGACCCGTTTGAATTCTTCAAAAAGTGCCATGATTACTACAGCAACTAGTGTAACAGCGATAGAAGTGATTCGGAGCTAAAAAAGCTTCACAACTATTAATATAAAGTTCCCACCAATAAAGTGGGCAACGCAAAATCATACCGATAGAGTAAGAGCGTTGCCTTTCTTCCTACAGTGTTCATTGCTCCATGTGTTCCAGTGCTCCATATGCACGACTTCTACTGCATTGATAGCTTCAAGAATGAAACTACCAATTGCTGAAAAGAGAAAGAGATCAATCTACCGCTAATTGAGAATGTACAGCTGATCTGCTCGAGTTTGCAAGTTTCCAGACAACTTGCAAACTAGCTAAATTTTGTGCGTTTTTATAGTTGTTGTTCCTGATCTAACTAGGAATATTCTAACCATGTGCGTGTGATGGGATCCGCGAACGGTTACTCAGACATTCGGGCGTATGGAGCGCCGGTGAACCCGCCCACTTTTGTCCGATGCAGGCTTTCGGCAGGTAGTCGAGGGTGAAGCAGGGATACTTGCTGAAGGTGCGGATGGAGCAGGAAAACCTGCTGTGAGCGCGCATGAGGCAGGGTATATGCAGGTATTCCTGCACCCTGATTTTTTTCTCCATTGCCACGTGGCAACCGAAGTGTATATAAGCCGGCAGACGGCTGTGAATGCTTTGTCTAGTCTCCGCTGTGGCGGAGACTGGATGAGCCCTACGGATTCAGGCAGTCGTTTAAAAAAGTTTTAATGCACTGTAAAGCGTGTTTTAGACATTTTCCGATTCGCGGCGCGGCGTGGCGCGAGAAGTGACCCGCGCGCGGGAAACATCTCGCTCCGGAAGCTGCGTTGGATTTGCCGCGCGGCAACGAATACCCCAGGCCATTCGACTCCACGACTCGCAGAGCGAGCTCGCAAAATGTCGCGGAAGGCTCGCGCGCGGCAAAATCTCTGAAAGCCCCCCTGTTCGTGGCGGTTGCCGCGCGAGCTCGCTTTGCGTTGCCGCGCCCCATCCTTCATCATATGGCGCGGCGCGGCGCGGCACAACTCTGGAACCCGCTTAAGACAGTTATTGTGAGACCTTGTGTTTCTTGCTTGTACTTCAAAATTTTCTTGTACTCTGAAATAACTCTATGAATAACGCTGAAACGTCTGCAGCAAAACTTAGCTTCAGGATCATGAACGTTGTGATCCATCTGGCCAACTGAGGCCCAGTTGAAACTGTGGCCCAATGCACCGTTTGGCCAGACAAGATGCGTGGGACGAGGTCGCGTGCCGACGCGGCGCGGACGGGAAAATCCGTCTCGCCGCAGATGTCCGGCTCGTCGAGCGCTGGCGCAGGGGGCACATACGTGCCCGGCGAACTCATTTTTGTACAATTTTTGTAGTCATCGTTGCAATAGAACGTAACCTGCCTTAATCCTGCTATTCGCATAGCAGGATCACGGCAGGTCAAATACAGGATAAGGCGCAACTAACGGTGGAATAGGCGCGTCAACTCCGCCCACTTTTGCATTTGTCCCGCAAGCGTCATGCCGCGAGATGGGCCGGCTCTCCAAACGCCCGAATGTCTGAGTAAGTGACACGTACTCATTCGCGCAGAAAGCAACATCTCACTCCCATTGAATTATGTCATTCCACCAGTGAATGTGAGCTCTGCGTCCTCCAAAACTGCTTAATCAGCCAAAATCACAAGCACGAATATTTGTATGAGTGGTGCGTAACTCGAAAGAAATGATGCTTTCCAGCAGTATTTTGGAACATTAACACATTCGCGACAATGTGTTCAACCGGTTGACACACGAGGTGCGACGCTTTAGACCGCGTGCTCAACCGGGTGAGCACGCTCTTTTCATAGTTATATTTTTGTGAAACAGTCATAATCAGCAAATTCCTATGTAGTGGTATAATAACACATATTCAAGAGCTCAACACACGCATCGGGTAGAGCAGATCTTTTCCCAAACTTTTTTTTAATAAGTGGTTGAAACATACAGCACAAAGGACGATACATGTGAGAAGGAACTTCGATCAATATCAAATGGATTTATGTCAAACACTTGGAAATACTCTTGACTACCAGAAACGAGAAAACGACCAGTCTCATCTTTACACAAATTCGTAGTATTATGCGTCGGAGGAAAAATTCCTACTAAGTGGGAATACGTGCTCAAACGATTCAGCACGGGACCGCGTTCATATGCGCGTGTCCCACGTGACACACCATGCGAAAATCGTAAGGTCGCGAATATGTTAAGCGGGGACGTTGAAAGTACCCACCAAGTGTGTAGCATGTCGTGGTAAAAAGAAACCAAAGGCTACATTGAACCGTAGTCAGCCCCAGTAAGCTTGGTTGTCGAAAAATGAGAACAAATATTCCAGCAGTAGCCAATAAGAAAGATCGCAAATTTTGAATGAACACCTGCAGATCCTGCAGCAAGATTTGAATCATTAAGGTGAAAGCGATAAGAAGGAGCGCACACTTATTCAATATTATACTTATTATAAAACTTGTTATAGAACTCAGTATGAAAGAAGGAGAAAGACCTACTTCTCCTTTCTTCGGAAAATAAATGAGTAGAAGGCCTTTTACAATCATCACAAAAACTTCAGCAGCTGAGAGAGTCAATGATGATACTCCTGCGGCTGATAGGAAAGAACTCTGAAGAAAGATGTGGTAAACATTTGAATACAGTAATTTTTAGTTGGTCTCTTTCACAGTAGGAACTCTCAAAAGTCAACATCAAAACCAATTAAGTCTTTAGTTAGGATTTCCTTTTTAGAAGCTCGATAAAAAGTATTCTAATATGTAGTTGATGTTGAGAGGTATGTGGTGGAACCACACCTTGTCCCTGAAACAAATGGTCACCCTTGTTGAACTACTCGCGTCATGACATCAATTTAGTATGCAATTGACCCATAAAATCCTTTCATTTTTTAGCAGATAGAAGATATTTGCATCGTACAAGGTGCGTCAGAATAGATGCGAGATGAATCTTCCGTTCCAAATTGATAACCAACACTTTCAAAGTGATCTGTGAAGGACTGCGTTAGATGCTGGTATACCAGAAATAACACCAATTAAATTTCGAATGCCCCTCTATCAGCATCAGTGCAAGACCTAAAGAGATCATCACAAGGTCACACATAGTTTTGTGAGAGATTCCTTCAACGTCTTCTTACTTCGGTTCCTCATCATTTCCTTTCATTTCCCTATATTCTTTTTACTTCCAGTTCTCTGGTGATCATTCTGCGCGACATTCTACGAGGGTAACAACGAATCTTCCCAGCGAATCTCCTTGGAAAGTTTCTCGATTTTGGTTGAAGCTCTCACAAAACAGTGTACTCGGCAACAAGAAATGCTTCCTTCTGTTTTAATGGTCATGGTGCACTCCATCGATCTGGAAGTGGCGTTCTTGTTCACTTCCGAATGGGTGAGTCTTTTGGCTAAATATAACTGTAATGCTGTCTGATGGCATGAGTATGGGTATAGTGATATAATATGATGAAAATCGACTGACTGAGTGACATTAACAGGAAAAAGAGCAAATGAGCTCCAGGCGAAAAAAAAATTCAACAGTAACTGAAAGTCTTCAGGTACTCAGGCAACTTACAGCGCTCGAAGTACACCTATTATGTAATTTTGACGCATCCGTACCTTAGAGGGTTATTTGGTTTTTGCGGACGCATTGCAGAAAATTGGTGAACATTAACAATAGTCTATGCTCATACCTGTCTACTGGAATAAAACGAAAGATCCGATTTTGCCACATTACAATCAGCTCCTGCGTATCCTTCGTAGCAGAAGCAGTAGGCCTTAGTAGTGCAAATAAAAGAATAATAACATCCATAAATCAAAATCATCTTGCCGTTTGACACATACTCTATCTACATCAGAAACACATTTTCCATTCGATCCGCAATTAATATGAGTGATATCACATTGATCGGGTGCTTGCCAACAGGTGAAACCCTGAAGTCATTTTTAATACACTGCTTAGATGTCTTTCCCTGTGTGGAAGGATTGTAACAACCAAGTACAAGAACAATAGAGAAAATCAGCTGCTGTTTCGAGTATAAAGGGGTCAAGCTCCACTCACAGTCCAGTTAACTTTGCACCCGCACACAAATCCACCACTTATTTTGAGGCACTGTGCTGTACCTGTGTGATGACACCTGCTGCAGGATTGTTGGATCTTTGTATACCACATGGTTTCTACATACTCTATTTTCTCACCTGTAAAGAAGAAAACGTAATTCACCTCTAGGGAGCTTTTATTGCATCGAAGATTTGCAATTTTTAACCTAAAATGTTTTAATTCCTCTTTTGAAAGGTGGGAGTATCTGAAATTTGACTCAAGAGTTCTAACATTTTTCGTATTAACACGGCAGCAATGATTGGAAAGCTTGCGTATTTTACTGGGGAAGAAAAAAAATTACTGAAATTGGATAATGCATTTCAAAACCTACCTCCCTCTGAACATTTAATGTTCGCTGGATGTGGACGAATACCATTGTGCTGACATCTCACGGTTATAAAACTGATGCTGTTGTTATCGCTGGCACAAGGAACACTGTAATGATTGTGAGCTTTCCTGCCGTAAGGTTTTTTGAATGATTACGCTGGGCATACCGCTAGTGCAGTTTTTTTTCAAGAGTTCATCGGAACCATTGATTCGATTTTAAACCAGGAAATTTCAAATGAAGAGAACATCTCCTATTCCCCTTTCATTCCGTAATTTCCTTTATCTCAAAGAAAGCTTAAAAATTTATATACCGTTGATGCAAGTTCTACCGAGTGCGATTCCGTTCAGCCCACTTCCACCTTCCGGCCAAGCTTTTTGGTAACAAATTTAACAACACTTTCACTATGGGTGCTGGCTGGTCTTGGAGGAGATGACTTATCGATGTAATTAGTCTTTTCTGTTACCTAACCTGGTTCTAGCTAGTTCAGAAAGAATTCCTTTTCAATTGTCTCGCTTACTCAGCCATTCGCTGGATCGGAGCCGAACCCGATAGGGATTGGAGCCGTACGTCACCTCGGCTCCAATCCATAAAATGGGCAGGACTCGGGCGCCATGCGGTGCTATTCGGGCTACAATGGGTGCTATTCGGTTGCCACTCGGTTGCTATCCAGTTGCTATTGCGTTGCTAGTGATGGAACTGGGCGAAGTCGGTTCGGCTCCAATCCGTGAGATGTCTGAGTATCTCTTTTCCAATGCAGCAGAGCCTTCCATTCAACTTTAGAAGTCGACCACAGACCATTATGTATATCTGGGGTTACATTATCTGTCATTTCCATTATCTGCGGTTTAGGAAAGATCGACGTCTTAACAGCCTTGCAGAACAAGATTGCAGATTGACCATACACAGCCGGTCAAACCATGAAACGTGTAGGAAAAGTCAACGTGTTTGAAGACTTCTCCCTGCACATGACTATAAGAAAGCACATATTTACTACGGTAATGAGCCATAAAGAACTACGAGAGGGGAGACTGCCGTAAACAAACAACATACACGTAGGTGGAACAACTAGAAACAGCTTTTCTATGGTACCTATTTATGTAAGTAGGCTAAGCGGAGAGCTTTCGTCAAGGACGTAGTATACATGCCTGAATGCATTGGAAAAATGAGCCTATGATGGGATTTGCTGTTTGAATCATAAATGTGAAACCTTAACTTTTCAGAAGGAACTCTGCTCCAGAAGAGACGATTTGTTGGTTTCAACGTGTATTACGTAAATAAATAAGTTAATAATATGTAGTTCATCCCGGTGCGAGCTAGCAATTCAAAACAGTAGGTGCGGATAGATCCCTAGAACACACATTCAGAAAGGATGAAGCGATTACGTTGACTAGTTTGTCTTTCAGAGAAATGTTTCGGGAATTTTGGAATCCCAGCCATACGCTAGCCCACCGATGCGCTTTCCTCTGCGAAATGGCAGTCACATGCATGATCAGCACTTCAACTACAAATGCATCTTTTAACAGAGTCAAGGTGGACGCTGAACAGGAATTTGAGTTAGTACCCTAGTCCTGACTGCAAAACCTGTATTGTCGACGAGAAGCCAAAAATGTCTTGCGCACAAGAAAACAAAAACATGTCACTGCGAAAAAGCATAGGCGATGTTAACTCCCGGGAGAGAAGTTCGAGTTTGAATCTTATCGAATTTGATCCAACCATATGCTTATCTCCTGGAAGTTCCCTTACTCGAGCGTCTCTCCGACATGCAGCGCTGATACATCTTCAGGTAAAATAAGTCCTTTACCCGTTTCGTAAACTGCAAAATCCTCTAGGTTACAAAGCATTTCTTCGCAGTACTCTGAAATGCTATTTTTGTTGAAGGTCAATATAAAACAAAAATGGAGCGGCGAGCAAAACCAACTTGTCGCTCTGCATATCCCATGTACGTCCTCGAAAACTGCGTGAAATTTTGCAGTGCCGTTGACTGCAAGCGAAAAGCGAGTGCTTCCTTTGAGTGAAATAATACGAACTGTTCCATTCTCCATGACACTTCTTGAATCTCCCTCATTAATAAAAAAGCGCCTCGCTGGAGGATTGTGATGTTCACTAAAAAGCTTGCTCTAAAGAAATACATTTTGAACATTAACAAAACTGAATGCCACTAACTTGGTTCTGGTCCGAACCATTGGTGCTCGTGCATCATAGGGGAAACTGGTGCACAAACTTCAAGATGTAAAAGGACTAGAGAAGAAAGCTCGGACCAATGCTGGTCATTAAGTGCAGCACCCACGGAAATTTTACGCCAAGCTTTTGGGAGTTCTAGACCCGAAAATATTGTCGAGATAATTTTACGAGATCGGTAGCACCGAAAACGTCTCTACTCCCAAGACAGGACAAGTTGATTGTTGTAGATTCGTAATCAGAGTGGTAACAGCTAGTCATTTCCAACGTGATAAAGCGGAACGTTGCTTCGAATTGATTTGGTGCACAATTACTTCCTTTTCTGCTTCTGTGAATCCATTTCTGACCTTTGCAGCTTAGTTTCTTGAAGCAGCTACCATACTTAACTTTTCTTCATGTTATATCTTGGTCTATCTTGGTTTCGTATTACTGAGTGCTGACTTTCTTTTCATATTGAAATTGTGACTTTTTCATTGCGGAATTTACTTGCGAAAGAGAAACTCATCAATTCTTTTGTATTAGTGCTCTTCTCCGGCTTGCGATATTCGCCTACCCTTCACCAAAGCCGGGGTTCTACAGTTTCATTACAGTGGGGCTTCATATACTATCTAAGCAACCGTAAGTCGAATCCGGAGTTACGAGGGTACACCAAGGTGGAAATGTGTACATGAAGAATAGAGATGCACGAAGTATGAGGGTGCACAACAGACTTTCGACTTCCGAAGGAAATGAAGTTTGCGGATACTCAAAGTTTAAATTGGTTCCCATCCGAATGATTGATTCGAATAGTCATTTGATTAGGTTACAAGAATGCTCAACAGAATATCAATCAAATCAAACCTTGCAGATTTCAACAGTCCAATTACGTCTGCATTTCTCAAGTCTACTTCGTCGGCCATGTCCATACCACTCTCACCTTGGCAATTTTTCAGTGCCTGAACTCAGATTAACGCAAAGAACATGCGGCGTAATTAGCACAATTCAGTTTCAAACAGAAAATTCAGAATGTAGGAGGAAATTGCTACTCATAAAACGTCCTGAAAATCATTTTATATGTTTCCTAGCTCCCTAAGGTATAAACCAGACAAAAGGTTATGTGATTACGAGCGATAAACGGTTTCTAAAAACATATAAAAGATAGAGGTTCTTCAAACTAACAGGAGTTCTTAATGAATACGTCTAATAAATCCAACTAAATATAAGAAATTTCACTCAATTTCTGGTCGAATTTACATTACAGCTACATATGTGTGATGGAAATTTCGCTTGTCTTGAGATACAAAGGGAATCATCATCTTTTCAAGTAGATTCAAGAGTCACTTAATAAAATTAAATATAGCTGTTTCTTGAGAAATTGAGTTTCGACCTTTCCACGATTCTAAGAGATCTTTTCTACCCTATTCCTGAATCTGGTGCCTGAACATTCTGTTTATCACCTCTCTGGAGGTCTAAAATTACTAAAGAAAGATGATACTGGATTGCAGCCGTTTTCCAAATTTGTTGCAAATAAGGGTGCACTCGAGATATTGAAATTCTGTCGTATAGTTTCTCTCATTGGATCTCAAAAGTTGTCAAAATGGTTGTGCCGGCTAACTGTTCGGCCTTCACAGTTTTCTCGTATTGAAAGTACAATTTACATGCTTTTGCTCCTAACGAGATGCAGCAACGTAGAAACGCGCAAAGAAGGGGAAGGGGAGGTGAAGAGTGCGGGGAGAAGAAACCGGTGTTTTCGACACTGCAAATACTCAGACTGCGGAAATATCTGAAAATAGTTGTCCTCTGAACGGATTTTCGCTGGGTCATACGTGAAGGTCCAATTGCTCCCCTGGGTATCTTTCATCATTCGACGAACATGATAGGATATAGCAAATGTCCAGGCGCAGATCATGTGCGAATGGCGAAATCATGGATACAGTCGCAATGATGGGAGCGAGAGGTTTAAACAGTGTTTTCAGGGTCGCGGCGGAAACAGCCTCAGCAGCAACACTGTTCAAACAGTGTAGCTGCCCAATTGAGAAGCATAGGCGGATTCCGTGGCTGGTCCCACAGCGGCTGGACATTCTTCTCTGCACCTCTCAGTAAGATTCCGAGCGGATTCTGCAACCACAGAATCCATTATCCTTTTCGAGAAGGACAGTACAAACTCACAGGATGAACACACCATCACAAGTTATTGTGACATTTTCTGGAACTAGATATGCAATTGAGCAAACATATCAAATATTTCCTAACCTTCTTCCATTACTCTCGAGATTTACAAAGGGTGCGGGTACACCGCTGACGGACAGGTGCCCAATATTTTGGAAAAGGTAGGGTACGTGTCCTCCAGTGGAGAATGGATCCGCCGTAGGGGTTCGTGGAATGAGGAGGGGTCTGTTGTGGTCCAGTAGGGAGCCACAGCAGCTAGGGGAAAACATCAAGATACGGGTCCATCGACGGAGTAGGGGTGCGCCATGCTTTTATTCGTGTTTCAGTCGACCACCTCTACTTCCTCCCTATCAGCAAGGAGAAGCTCACCAGTTGGAGAACCTTAGTGACGTGAAGCTTGGATCATTTCAAGTAATTATTAACACTGGCTACACTGAATTGTTCACAGGCATTTGAAGTATACTCCTGCGCAGAGTTGGAAGTGCCTGGTCATGACGGGTCCATAGGCGTGTAAGAGATGCAGTTACATAAAAAACAGTAGATCGTATCGTTGCATCGGAAAATAGGTATACATGTAGATATGTGGTGCAAGGCGTTCCGAGCAAGGCTAGGATGATGAGAAGGCGGGACGTCCGGCGTGGGTCAGGGGGCTAGAGTGGTAGAATATACTCAACACACAAGAAGGATTACGTATTTGAGTTCAGTTAGTTTTGCTTCTTTGCTCACTTACAAAGGATTTCGCAAGTGCTAACCTTTTGCACATACCTCGATTGGCTGCCCCACTTCACTTTCTAGCGTTTCGAAGGGGCGTTAGTAAAAACAAGTAATAAACGAGCCAGTAAAAATTTTCTAACCATGTTATGAAAAATTTCAAAAGATTCGGAGATAAATTCTCAGGTGAGATCGCCTCTTCTGTCTCCGGCCTCTTTTGCGCTTGTCACTGGGATGCACACTTAATGCATGTGTCTTTTCACTGCCAAAATCTTCTGCGTAAATTTGAGATTAAACTCGATTTTGATCGAAAACAGCAAAAAGAATTTGCTCAAAGGGGAAAACATGCATATGAGAATGCACAAGAATGTGACAGCGCTTTGCCACACGCACATAAAAATTGCTTGTTGAGCATCTTAACGCTAATTCTCGCTTTTCCCCTCAACC
>KN730553.1:1846-14028 GCA_000816745.1 Ancylostoma duodenale | reverse complement strand
GTGATAAAGGTGCGCCGGCGCCCAAAAATGGGGAAACGCCTAGAGGCGGGTCTAGGGCTGTGATAAAGGTGCGCCGGCGCCCAAAAATGGGGAAACGCCTAGAGTCGGGTCCAGCGGTGTGATAATGGTGCGCCGGCGCCCAAAAGTGGGGGAGACGGATCGACGGCTGTGACAAGTGTGCGCCGACGCCGAAAAGTGGGGAAACGCCTGGAGTCGGGTCCGAGGGTGTGATAAGAGTGCATCAGCGTTCAAAAGTGGGGAGACATGGAGATCAAAAAGTGGAGAAACGTGGGGATACGGGCGCACTATCCAGTATACGGATGTCTGTAGTGTGCAACACTCTGAACAGTGGGACCACAATTGTGTGATGATCGCTGCTGAACAAAGCGAATCATTTTGTGGGTGGTTTGTTATGTGTCATGCTTTGTTGACATTACATCACCCTCCGCTTTGGGCTCCTCTCATCTGTGTGTGAAGACCGAACCCTCCTATACCTCTTTTTAACCTAAACTGACCCTTTATTACTTGACCAACCAACATATACAGAAAAGGATAAATAACTCCCAGTGATCACTCCAGGTCAAATCGGTTGTTTACGGCTATTCCAAATTATTCCAATCTGTAGAGAGGTGCTGGAGGACGAGGTCGTTGCCTACAACGAGGCAACGGTTTCGGAGGGAATAAGGGAAAGCGGGAAAAAGGTGGAAAACCTCATCTCTTCCTTTGGGAGTTTAACTGGAAAGTTTTGCTGGAGCTGTGATTAATTTCGGCCTGGATAGTCCGTTTGCGAGCGAAGCGAGCATCAGGAGAAGTCTGGAAGTCCGGCGTGAACCGTACGGCCAGGCTGGTATATTAATACTGCCTGCGTGAAATTTCGAGAGCTATGGTGAGCATGAAAGGCCTCAAAACCATCGGTAATTCTGTCTTTGAAGGATTTTCGGCTGAAGCAGCACTTTTTTGGGATGTATGCACAAGTTATGGGTCAGCACCGGATCCGACTCGAACTTTGGTGGCTGCGTGAACACTTTTCCGAACTCATTCTTCACTGACCAGGCTACGGATGATGTTTGACAGGATTACGGATTTGAACTGTAGCCTGGACAAGGAACGGTTGATGCTTGCTCAAATTGCAGGACAATTTGCTTGGCCAGATTATGGGTAACGATAGGAAATTTTCGTTGTAGCATCTTATAATTTTCCGTAGTCTGAGGAGATTTAGAGCTGAGGCTAATGTCAGATGGATGTATTCTTGACTCTGGACAGAATTTCACTCCCTCTCGAACCAATGATACCTACAAATACTATGATAGGGAAACGGGAGAAGAAATCATTCTCAGACACCAAACTTTTCTCACAAATAATCACTTGAAACCTCTTGATAATCCAGATATACCTATATTATATGTGCTTCCAAAACTACACAAAACCCCACCAAAATTCCGCTATATTACGGGAGCTTTTAACAGCAGCATAAAACCTTTGGCTTTAGAACCTACAAGAATATTTACTTTTATCAAAAACCACTTCAAAAAATATGTACAGTCGATCACAACACGTAATTATTTATTTCATCGTTACTGGTCAATAAATAATATAAATATCAGTGAGCATCTAAATAGACATAAATCTAATAATCTCAAGCTTTTCTCTACAGATTTCACAAATATATGTTCACGAATCTCCCACATACCACTATCCTTACAAACATTAAGGAAAGCAGAAACTAATTTGTACTGAATATAACAAAGTCTTTTATTCAGAAAATTATGACCACTATCCTTGCAGACAATACACCATTACAGATGTTCTTTTCTTAGTAGACTATCTTCTCAACAATAGTTTTTGTTCATTTGGTCCACTAGTATTTAAACAAATTATAGGCGTACCTCAAGGTGGTAATTTCAGTCCCCTCTTGGCAGACCTCACTTTATCATACTATGAATACTTCTACGCCAAAAATTATTCAGATACAAAAATATACTTTTATCCTTACAGATATATGGACGATCTACTGATATTGCATAATACTTTGCACAGTACAACTTCAACAATTCTGGATAAAGTCTATCATGGAGTACTATCGTTAGAAACTACACATGAGTCCAATTATAAATGTAACTATTTAGAAATTAATATACATAACAACAGTACAATAACGAAAATGTATAATAAGACTGATTCTTTTGGCTTTGCTATTAAGCGATTTCCACATTTTTCCACTAATATTTCAATTGGAATCTAAAAAGCTACCATTTATACTGAAGTACTGCGAATCGCCCGCACCTCCCTGCTAGAAAAGACTTTATAAATAGATTAAACGAACAAAAAACATTTTGTTATCCATGGACTACAGTCAATTTGTAATTGAAAGTTGTTTGTTCAAGAATAACTATATTTTACATAAATTCGACATAGATACCTCTAGAACTCAAGCATTTATAGAAGAAATATTCTGATTGTAATATAACTTAGCTGAAGATTGGTGAACAGGTGCAGATTCAATACTCAATATATTAGGTTGGTGCATAATTAATGCGGCTTTTTTCGCGAGATCTTTTCTCGGTAAAAATTGACACTTTTCAAAAGGTTTTTTCATGGAGACAATCCTCTCTCTCTACTTATTAAAGGCTCTCCACATCCGTTATAACATGCTTTAACACTTCGGGAAATGTTGGTATGCAGCACAGTCATTCCGTGATCTCAGCGAGCCTTTCAAAAATGGATCAATCAGCAGGGCTAATTTGAAGGATTGTTCATATTCATAAGGTTCGAGCTTCACAGATAAAGAAATAAGAGGTTGGCCATCAAATTCCGAGCACCAAGAATTTTGGGCAGCTATAAAGGAGGATGAAAGCTCGACAATTGGAATGCTGTGCAAAGTCTTCAACATGGACGATTGGACCATGGTTCTTCCTCTTAAAAGGCTCAGAAAAGCATGGAGATTGACGAAGTGGGTCAGCCAAACTCTCAGACAGGAGCAACGTTTTACGTATTCAACGTTACTCCTTGATCAGTGTAGATTGAGTTTTGTAACACTCCTCTCTCTTCAAAGTGCGCTGCGATGTGAACATTAGTCAGACTTCTGCAGGAACTTGACTAAAGGCAAGCGGGACTTCGTAAGAGATGAGGTGAGCAAAGGGGACCTCGTAGCTGGGAAGTTAATCAGACAATCACCCACTCCTTTGCAGATAAGAGCGAGGAAAGGAAGCTGAGCTGAAGAATTTTTGTTCTACTATTTCTATCAGCTCTGGCTGAACTAAGTAGAATTGAAACTTGTTCTGAAAAATACAATTGAAAAAGCACGTAGCAGTACCCACAGCATCGTTGGTGCTGAACGTATCCAGCACAAACTTTGCAGATAGAATACTGGTACTACTCTCCCACCAAGTGTCAAAGGAAAATGGAATCAATTGATTTTGGCGAGAGTTGTGGGGTTATCATGCGAAAATCCTGCCAATAGCACTCCTTCCGGCACTAATAAAAGGACAAGTTCTGAACGGATCCTGTTGAAAACAGGCATGTGTTTGCAGTTGGCAAAGTTCAATCTGAAACCAGAGGAGGATCGGATTTAATTGATATTGGTAGGAGTTACAACTGAAAAAGTACCCAGCAGTAGCCACAGCAACGTTGGTACTGAACGGATCCTGCTCATACTCTGTAATTAGATTTCTGATACTACTCTTCGACCAACCTTCACAGGAAAATGGAAACAATCAATTTTGGGAGGAGATATTGCTTCGGAATTCTAACTAAAAAAAACCCTAACTTTACCCATAAAAGTTAGGATTCAGTTCAAAGAATTTTCCTCCAACAACTCCCCGAAAAATCAATTATTTCTCTTTTTATTAGCACGGTTAGCTTCAGGGGAGGCTACTCTTTTCAATGGGGAGGGGGGAGGTAAATATGCCTCGTTCATTCGGTTACTGCGAAAAAAAAATTATCTGAAAATCGGTCTTCAGCACCACCTTAACACAATTTCTTCAAGTATTTTCTTCGAAAATCAATTATTTTCAATTTTATTTGCACCATTGTATTCATGAGTTACTGCTCTATCAAACTAGTTACAAAAGTCTCGAAAATCTCCACTCTCCTTCGAATTTGAGGTGGAAATTTAGAAAATTATATGACGGTGCTAGCGTGTTAACATGTTCCAGGGCCATCACACTTGTTAAAACTTGTTAAGCCCGTGTGGACATGTCGACGTGCACTGAAAGCACGAAACCAATATTCTTTGCAGAAACTTGTTTTATTTTGTTTACAGTGGGGGCTTCGTAGAATTTCAGCTAGGTCAAAGGGGACTTCGTAATTTTTTCTGTTCGACCTGAGCATGTGCCGAACTCTGACATTAGTGCTCAGACAAAAATGTCAGGACATGCGGAGGACGATAGCCCTCATCTCTCAAAGAAGTTTATTGGTCATGCGGTGACCGCCTGCTTCAGGACAGCGGAGGACTTAGTCGAGGGCTGCGATCTAGGCCCGAAAAACCATCGGGACTTGCGGAGGATGTAGTCGGGGGTGTGACATGCCCCCGAACACTGATAAAAGCCTCGGATGGGTGCGGAGGAACTTGGCAGGTAGTCCGAGAACCCCCCCCCCCTCCCCAGGTCTGACATCACAGACAGTGAGTTCTGCCTATTATTCTGCTACTTACTGTCTTGCCCTCCATCCTTCTTCTATAACAACGTTTAATAGGCTTATTATTGTCACATTCACTTCAGAAAACTTCCTGTAGAATAACGTTTATTAGGCTTCTTATTGTCATGTTTATTCTAAAAACTGGCAATCATCGATTTAGCTCCTGTAGCTTACCTTCTACAATGTGAGCTCATAAAGGTATCTATTTTGACAGCTGCTATGGAATGTAGCGCTTATAACTCTGTCTGTGCCTTAACAGTCTTATTCCACAGATCGCTTTCGAGATTTCTACCGTAGTAAAGCCTGCGTGAATTGCCGAGAACGATGGTGTACATGAATGACCTCAAAACCATCGGTAACCCCGTTTTTGAACGGTCTACCTCTCTTGGGTTGCATGTACAAGCTACGGGTCAGCACGGGATGCGACTTCGGTTGTGGCGTGAACAGTTTCCTGAGCTCCTCGTTCACTGACCGGGCTATGGATGATGCTTGATCGGACTACGGATGTGAATTGTAGACTAGCAAGGTAACTAGTGTTGCCTGCTCAGATTACGGGGCAAATTCCTTAGTTAGTTTATGGGTAACGCTAGAAAATTTCCGTTGTCGCATCTCAAAATTTTCCATAGTCCGGGGAGATTTGGAGCTGCAGCTCATGTCAGATGGATAAATTCTTCGGATTTCTCCTATACCGTCGAAAATTGCGCAGCTTCGCTCTCGAAAGACATGCCGCAATACCGACTACGGTGAGACTAAGCTACTATACTAGACTACTAGACTAGACTACTGGTAGTGAACTGTCGCCCTGTTTTCAAGACAAAGGCTGTAGCATAAGGTGGCTAGTTACCACGAAACTAACGTGCAGTTGTTCGTCTTTGCGATTTTGAAGACAGATTTCCATGGGTTTCATGGGACATAACATTGTTTGAGACAGTGTTATTTGAACTTCGAGTTTGAAGTTTGAATGGACGTCCGGAGGGAGGCCTGAACAGTTTTTGGGTGTTTTCTGGACACATACCGGGTGCTGGAACCTCGTTAGATATTCAACGTTTGGGCCTGATCGGTGTGGATCGGGCACCGTAACACTCCTTTTTATTGGGAATGCACTGCGATAAGAACATTAGTGGATGCCTCGACTAGCCCCTCGGTTGTGCGCACGGATGGAGCAGAAGTAAAGCAGGAGACTGGGAAGCAATCGAGGAGCAATGGTAAATGATCCGATGAGTCAGTTCTAAATCCCCGAGCGTTGGTGAAACTGATAAGTTTTGTTCAAAACCCCCCATTTCGGGACATGCGGAGGAGGGCACCGGTACTCGCGCAGGACTGCGTCGGGACTTGCGATCTGTAACAGACCGAGTGTCCTGACTAAGTCCTTCGGGTGCCCTGCAATAGTCCTTCGCATATGTGCGATACTTTGTCTGAGTATGAGCATGGACAGAAAAAAAAACTAAAATTAAAGGCAATCATTTTGCAACTAACCACTTTTAGCTTGAGAAAAACAAAAATTTTTGCGACACATTTCATTCTACCAATAACCACCTCCCACAATTACTCATGTGATCAGTACCATCCCTTTAGGGCTTTGCTGGAAGACCTCGCGGTACGAGTAGAACGAATGGAAGCCCTCGATCGCGGAAAGGGAAACCCGGAACCCGCAACGGCACATACGGGACCACTACAGGGTGGCGCATAATTACTGTCCCAAAATAAAAAATGCATAAAAGTCGTGTAAACGAACCAATTCAGACGATCTCTTCAACAACTATATGCTAACATCTAAGAAAGCAAAAACCAAGGGATCATTCGAAGTAGCCTCCTTTGGCGCGGATGGCAGCCTTCAGACGCTTAGGATATGCCTCCACCGCGGCGCGCAAGTGATCTTGCGAGATTTCGTTCTGGGCTTTCTCCAGGCACTTCCTCAAGGCCTGAACGCTGGTGTGTTTTTTTTCTGACAGTCCTTCTGCTCCAACATCACCGAGACTGAGAAGTCCAGGACATTCATTTCAGGAGAATTGGCCGGCCATTCTGAGGCGTCTGGCAGGCTGGCTAGGTACCAGTACTGGGTGGACTTAGCGAGATGAGCAGGATCTCCGTCTTATTGCAAGATCCAGTGGCCATTTTCGTAGTGCTCGGTGGCCTGATCCTTCAATATCTCCAAGTACACGTATTTGTCGGTCCTGACGTTTTTTTTTCACAAAAACGAGGGGGTACGCCCGGTCGCTGACACTCCAGCAAAAATCGTGTCACAAATGCTGGATACAAGTTGCGTGATACAATCCGGCTTGTTGCATCGGCTTCCCTACAGTTCCCTGCGTACACCCTATCATTTTGGAGACTGCACATCTGCTCGACGGTGAGTAGTTTTTCATCCGTGAAAACCGTCCTCACGTGGGCGTCACCGACGGCCCTCTCAAGTAGCGCTCGGCATTTTTTCACTCTAACAGTTCTTTGGTTTTCACTGGAACCATGGAACTTTTGCAGCATGTAAGCTCGCATCCCAAGCTTCTCCTCAACAACTCTATGGAGACTTCGCCGTGAGTTACCCAGCTCAGCCGCCATCTCTCTCACGCTGCAGCATGGATTTCTCTCCAAACGTTTCTTCACAATTTATTTCATGCGACCAGTTGTTACCGTGACAGTAAGGCCGGTTCTAGGAAGATCATCAGTTGTATCTCGTTTCAGCGTCCGGACACCAGCTTCCTATTTAAGTTGAGCCGACGACACATCTCCGAAGGTGTCACTCCGTTTCCATGTATCTCCAAAATTGAGGGATGGTGTGATGACGGCTTTGCCATTTCTTGTAAAATAAGGTCATGAGATCATGAGACCAAGATCATGTGAGGCAAATATGTACAAAATGATATGCTTAACATAAAAATAACAAAAACAGATTTGAGTCGATCAGTTAGATCAAATCTCGCACTCGCGCAATGATGGGACAGTGATTATGCGCCACCCTGTACAACCTAAACCAGCCTCACAAGTACGATGCGCCCAAAGTTAACAACCAAGCTTAAGCGGAATACCAGCCACACTCAAGGACTGCATATTCTGTGGAGGCCGTCACTGGGCCACAGACTGCGATTGCTTCACAACATTAACGGCTAGAAGAAACCGTGTGTACGAACATCGAAGGTGTGAAAGATGCCTCACACCGAATAATCATTTAGTCACTGCTTGCTCTGCAAAATCCTCTTGTTTTTATTGTAAACGCGCAAACAGAACGGCTGAAATGACCACTCAGACGAAAAGTATCGCTCCCATGCGTAGGACTACTGCAGGGCACCCGAAGGGCTTGGTCGGGAGACCCGGTTTGTTACAGACCGCGGGTCCCGATTTAGTCCCCCGCAAGTCCCGGTACCCTTCTCCGCATGCCCCGAAATGGGGGTTTTTGAACAAAACTTATCACTCCCACCGCCGGTCGGAGATTTTGAACTGACTCACCGTTCATTTGCTATTGTTCTTCCATTGCTTCCCAGTCCGCTGCTTCACCTCTACTTCATCCGTGCGCACAACCGAGAGGCTAGTGAGGCATCCACTAATGTTCTCATCACAGTGCATTTCCAATAGAAAGGAGTCTACAGGGCCCGATCTACACCGTTCAGGGCCAAACGTCACGTAACCTCTATTGGGCTATGGAGGTCTGAGCATTTTCCGACGAGAGCTTTCGATTGCATTATCGATTACATCGATCTCATTGATCCTTCATTATTTTTGCTCCGGGGCCGCTGACGACATCTCTGTTGGATCGTTTACTTTGCCGAACACAACTTTGACAACAGTTCGGTCCAAAATTATCTGTTTATGGATTTTGCTGATTTTCCCTTCAATAGGCAGTGTGGTTTTAGTGAGATTTTTTCTTTCTGTATTAACCTTCCCTTATGGTGGGTTAGTGTGGACATGTGCGTTGAGGTTTTCTAATAGGTTGGCTACGCGTACGTCATCAACCTTGCCCGAAAATATCAGGCAGTTCCTTTTACCAATCATTCATGTTCTTGCTCAAAGATGGTTCACACTAGGATTCCGCAAAGCGGTGAACGTGAACATAGCAAACATTTTCCATTCATGAAATTACCATCTGGCCGACTTTTACCAACTTCTCGTTTAAAGCGTGGTGGAGGGAAAACGGATTTATGACGACAATGTTAGGAATTTTTATTGAATTTATCAGTACGACGTCCAAAGAAACACAGCCGACACACGGTATAGTCCAGATCAGGATGAAGTATAGCACCACAGTTGAGATAAGTGAGTGGTGTTGTCGGTATCAGAGCAATACTTGAACCGACCACCCACAGAACCAACCACCGAAAGAGTGTGGACGTGAACACAGTGGCAAGTGAGCCAAATACATTATCAGATTTCCTTTGAGGTGCATTGTTCTGATTTTGTCAGTCCGTTCATATCTGTGGATTAATTTCTATTGGTGACTTTAATAATTTCACGGTATGAAGACTGTAAGAAAGCAAGCTGGAGTGAACGCCAGACAACCTCGAGATGCACTACCAGAGGCGCCGCTGTCGAAAGACCTTCAAGCACATGAGCAGGAAATAACGAAGTCGGCGAGGGAAGCAGAATGCGTCAAGAAAGTGATTGCTGCGATAACGCATGAGCTGACCCTGTGTCGAAAAGAAAATGAGGAACTAAGGGGAGAACTTGAAATGCTCCGTAATAACATCCCTACCGAAGCAGATGTTATAGAAAAACACTCTGAAACGGCAGCCTATTCACAAAGTCTCCCTAATCCTCACGCACCTACAGGGAACTCCAAACGGTCGCGGACAGGGGCGGGACCTCGGCGCTGCTCGCTTGGGCAGACCCACGAGCGCTCACCATGTGGCTCTGGTTTCTCTGCTCTCCAGACTACGTTCATGACTACGACGTTAGACGCTGTGACCGCTCTGAGAAGAAGGGTGGAGGAGTGATGATTCTTGTACGCAGTATGACGAGCACAGAACAACTTGTCAAGGTTATGAGCCATTTAGTATCTTGTGAGCTCAATACTATAATTGTTGGCGACTTCAAAATGCCTGAACTTAATCCACACTACCAGTCAACTCACAATTCATCTAACTTTTTCTTAGATGAACTAGTTTATTGTCATAATCCTATTCAACACGTAGAATCTTTCACCAGAAGCAAGAGTATTCTTGATTTAGTATTTTCTAGTAGCTAAACCCTTATTTCCGACTTGGATGTTTTGCCATCGGTTGGTCAGTGATCACGCTAGTATTTCTTTAAAATTCAGTGTTGTGAAATTCAACCTACTCCAATTTTTCGCAGATTATATTCGGGTTGCAATTATGACGAGATTTGTGCCGTCCTTGCCCAAATACATTGGAGAGAGCTACTTGATTCAAAAGATAACGGAAATGATAAGTACGAGGCTTTCTTGTCCGTCCTTTACGAAGTTATTGATCAATTTGTGCCACTCAAATCAATTTTATCTACAAAATCTTCCCCACTTCCACAATATTTACAAAATATGTTGGAACACCGTGAATGTTTGTTCTACGAAGCTCGACGACTCAATAATTGGTCAGATTATAATACTTTCTCAAGGAAATTTATGATTCAACTGAAAAAGTATAACGCCAATCTAGAGAAGAATATAATCGAATCTGGTAATGTACGTGGCTTCTATAGATATTTAAACTCCACAGTTAAAGGAACAACTCATGTTGGTTGTTTGCGAAGTGAAGGACTGCTAGCAACTTCAGCATATGAAAAAGCTAATATGTTAGCGGATCACTTTGCTAAAACATTCTAAGATGATGATGGTGAATGCCCTGGACTCAAATTCAATGTTAGGACTAAAATGAGTAATTCTCATTGGTTTCATTCCAGCAAAAACTATTAAGAAGGTGGCCAAGGTCTTCCTCAGTTACTCCTGATTTTTTGACCTTGTATTTCAGACAAAGGGTTGCATGCGTAATCAGTGGCCCACTTGCGGACATATTTAATCAATCGCTTATGCACAGTCAGGTATCTAAACAATGGAAACATTCATTTGTAACTCCTATTCTGAAAAAGGAGTCAGCTTTTGATCCGGGAAATTATCGCCCTGTAAGTATAACGTCTCTGTTTTGTAGATTTTTGAAAAGGTTGTGAAGGACCAAATTGTAGCCCATCTTCATGCTAAAAATGTTATAACACGACATCAACATGGATCAGTTGAAACAAATCTACTCGAATCGCTTAATGACTGGACCGAAGCAATTGATGAAAAACAATGTTGTGATGTCATTTATTTCGATTTTGCAAGGGCATTTGATCGGGTGTCCCATGAGAAACTTGTACTTAAGCTACGTATGCCTAAGATCCATCCTCTACTAATAGAATGGGTTGCAGATTATCTTAGTGGGAGAACCTTTCAGATGAAAATAGGTGGTGCCTATTCGGATGTGAAGAATGTGAAAAGCGGTGTGCCACAGGGTGGTGTGCTATCTCCTGTTCTTTTCAATATCTATATTGCTGATATCCCACTGATTTTTTAAGGTGTTGGAGTGTCAATTAAAATTTATGCCGATGACATAAAGATATACAAAGTGATCTCACATCAAGATGACGTAATTAGTCTTCAAAAGGCTATTGACCTGATGGTATCTTGGTCAAAAAAAAGTGGCAACACCCCTTGGCTCCTAACAAAACAGTCTGCATGAGATTAGGACCAGGTTCTCCTTCTTCCAACCTACCCATGCAATCATATCTGATTGAAAGTGATACCATTACTAATGTCCAATCAGTCAGAGATCTTGGCTTCCAATACAATACTAAACTTGACTTCTCAGAACATATTAAAAACCGTTGCGGGATAGCTCTCTTGCGAAAATTTCACATTTTTAAAGGTTTATCCGTCAGAAATGAACTTATTCTTTTGAAGGCATACAAAACCTATATACGGCCACTAGTAGAATAAAGCACAACAGTATTTTGTCCCCTCTCTTGAATCCCGGCGCAAAGTATTTGATTTATGCATGGTTCACAAATTGTTACATAACTCGAGTGTAGATGGACCGACAAATTTCTTTAAACTAATATGTTCGCGAACGAGAGGTGAGCCATACAAATTATCCTCTCTCACCCAAGAACAAGCATTAGAGCTAGGTCATTTACTTTTCGAGCTGGAAATGCCTACATTACTGTCACAAAGAACCTACCGAAAGTTATGAAGCAAAGTCAATTTCAACGTCGTATGGCTCGCATGTTACAGAAGTATGAAACATTCTAACGTTTTGAAACCGACTTCATTTCTAAGAGATGTTTCAATTAGATATGTTATTGGTGTCATATGTAACGTTCTGGACACAATGTTGCATTTAATGTTACTCAACTCTGATTTGTTTTCCTTCTCTTGTATTAACTTTGTAACGCTATGCTTTAAACATACGTATTGAATAAATGAGTAAATAAAAATAAGAAGTAGTCCTCTTTAGTGTTAAATAGCTGTGGGAAATGAAACCCTCAACCCCCCCCCCCCCCCTAAGTGGACGGGGTACCGGGTACGTCCCCGTTCCCGACGACGAAATAAGTTACGGTTAAACGGTAAA
>KN730552.1:1449-14023 GCA_000816745.1 Ancylostoma duodenale | reverse complement strand
GAGAAAGCGCCGCGAAGCGGCGCTTTCGCTCGGTTATAGTAGATACATGAAGGAAATTGTGAGGATTGCGAAACCCCTAGTATGAATGTCACGCTGAACCCTCATCCTGAATTTGTCGCGGTTTTTCCTATTTCCATGGAAATGAGTTTAAAAATCCTTAAGCTGGTGTACGAAGACATGATGAGTAATCAGTTGCTTCCGCGGCCTATCAGCCATTATGGGTCCATCCCCCGAATTGTTTGGCTGGACTGAGCGCATGCCCATCAAAACGAAAAATTCCCCATGATTGAGGCCTTGTCAACGTGACTGTCCGCATCCTTACCACCGAGTGGTTGGCTATTTCTCCTCAATAGAACGATTCCAAGTACTCAGTTCCTGCTATGCAGGAAGAAAGGCTACTCTGGGAAAAAACAGGCCAACATTCAATCTCTGGCGATTAGACTGGAGAAAATTCGGAGGGAAATCCCTCAAAATCACGAACGGCCCACAACGATGAAGAATCCCAAGTGTCTGAGGCATGAGATTAGTGCCAAATGAGAATACATTGAGTGACACTAACGTTTTTCCCCATAAGACAACAGTTCCTGGATAAGTCACATGTAAATAGTAGTTTACCCTGTAAATAGTAGTTCGGTAGTCTAAAAATAATACTATCCAGTGGTCATTGTCAACTAACGTTTTTCACTGGGGTATGTTGGCACTATTCCTCAGTGAGAGGGTGCGTGTTTTTCTAAGGGTAAAACCTCCTATCTAGAAGCCTCAATGAAAATTCCTTCTAGAGGCAAGATTAAACTTTTTGATGAAAGTCTTATAGTGGGCTACACTGATGATATCGCAATTTGTTCCAAGAAAACAAGGAAGCGATCGGTCCAAACATTAATCCGACCGCGCTTGAGGTTTGCATGTGTCACGGCAATTTAAGTGTGAGAGGCGAGCAAATCCGCCTTAACCTACTTTGCCGTCGCCGGTGGATCCACCACTGTGCACAGAAGAATCCGGGCTATTGTTGCAATAATACCGGCTCCGGCAGATTTCCCCAACGGTGTGTCATCCGCTTCCACGTGAACCTTTGGTCCCAACTCGATGGAATACGGGGCCTTTTAGCAGAAAACCACTCAAAATCCGTGTTCGAAGCACTGACATTTTCCTTGCTTTCTTCGCGATTCTCACCGTATCCTGCTAGAAGATAATTTAGAACTGCTGTAATTGCTTAGCCGTCAAAGAAAAAAAGTACTGTATGAGATGTGTATCCGTGCACTGTTAGTTTTATCCTATACAAATTGGTGTAAAAACAAAGTAAACTTGTGCTTAACCGAATTCGCGAATTTCAGTCTGGATCCTTGTGGCTATCAGGTTCATCAGCCTGTTTTCAATACTTTGTTCTAAATCCTTCCCATTACCTTGTTGGTAAGAAACTGTGCCTACGTATTCAATTTGTGCTAATGAAACAAGACCTGCTTTGAAGGGCTCCATTGAGGCTGGGGCAGCCGTTCCTAGTTCTACTGAGCCTATTGTAACTACGTAATGTAAGTCCTCTAAAAAATTATTTGTTACAACGAACAGGAGCAAAATTGTTTTTGTTACAGTCCGTACATACACACTTAGAGAATAACTCATTAACAGACTACGTACATACTCACACCTAATAACTCATTAAAATATGTTGCCCTCTTTTCTTTTCTTCCTACATCTTCTCCCTGTTTTTCTTCGTTTTGTTCCTCATCGCCTTATTCTCGTGGGAGCATCGGTGCTCATCCACTTTTTCCTCATTATCTCGAGATTCTCTTGCACTAATGTCAAAAACTGTATTTTTTTTCATCACGCCCTCTCTTTATGGTTACAGCTGGTTAATTACGTACATACATACCTATTACCTATGAGCTGAAGACCATATTCTTCCGTCATATTCGCGGAGAACCACGTGGATCCTCCAGCCTCCTTATGCATATACCTACGCCTCCTCCTTGCACCTATTGTAGTCATACAAGTTCAGAATTTAGAAGGTCACAGTAAGCATAAAGAAAAGAATATATTCACACGACTCGTGCTTATTTTATACCATCACTTTACCTCTGTACATAGCTGTTGGTACGCTATCTAGCAGAACTTGCTGGGGCTCAGCACAGTGGTGTTATTTGGTATGGTAGACACGAAAATCAGCTGCAGTTCCATTGCCATGCCAGTTTTCTTGCCAGAAATAGCCTTCTCCCAATTTCCAACAACAGCTAAACCGTAGCCGTACAGAAACGACGCTAGCATAATAATGGATATGATAATGCTGCTCATCTTATCAGATAAAATAACCAAAATTCTGGGACAGTAAGCCGTATACCAGCCGTAACCACAGAAAGTTGTCGTTGTGGGACAAAATCGGTTATGATATTAGTTCACAACACCTTAAATGATCCCTATGAAAGAAGTTCTGTTGAAAATCATTTGCAACTTGAAACACAATTAGAGGTATAGTGTTCAAACACCAGTTCATCCATTCCCATTGCGACAATTCTTTCGTTGAACATGTGACAATAATTCTTTTGTTGTACTATAATAGATGCAGTCCTTGCATGAGGATTTTATATTAGTGTAACTTCAAATTTACTTATTTTCGCGGGTCTGTTGAAATCATTTTGTAGTAAACGTCTGGAAATATATTTCGTTTTCATACGTTTTGTAGTGAATTTCTGGAAATACATTTCGTTTTCATACGTTTCAACAAATATTGGAATCCTTAACAGATACTATGATTATCCTGCAATTGCTCCTTGTCCGATCGTCATTCGCGTTCTTCTTTCCAATGGGTGGAGGTGCTGGATGCCAATGCGCCAGTTGCCCACAACCGGTGACTTGCGCACCGGCGCCAACGTGCGCCATTCCGCTCCCCTGTCCTTCGGCAACGGACTATGCAGTGCCGGCAGCGCCGGTCGAATCGCAGTATCAGGCAAGAAAGGTACTATTCAAGCGTGAATGCTCCGCCTTCACCTTTCTCTTCAGGGCTCATACCAGCAAGTGTTTCCCGTGGTCCAGCCAGTGCCTGCCCCGGTTCCCATCGCTCCGCCTCAGCAGGTTTGTTCTTCGATGAAGTTGTTTGCTGGCGACAACAGCGTGGGTTGCTCCTGCGCACTTCATTAAGGGATTATCCCACTGGAAGCCAGGTGTTTCCATAAAACAACATCGTGGTTTTTGACCAGTAGGGAGTCCCAAAAGAAAAAAAACTGAAGGGTTGCGAATGCGGCTCGAAAAAGAGGGAGATGAAGTTGAAATATTGGATTCTTCCTGTCACGCGTGGTGAGCGGTCGCATTCCTGTACTCATGCCAGCCAACACCCGTTCAAGGCAAAATAAATCCAAGACTAACCGCACTCCCTCGCCTATTCCTGTGCTAGATGAGCCTAATTCTACTCCAGGTAAGTCCTTGCACGTTTCACCCTTGGATGACGTTGCTACGCACATAAATACAATTTCTTCCTTTTTGGAGAATGCGCCGAACGTTCCACGCAACGTTATCGACTCTTTTCGTGCCCTACAGTCTGCTATTTCTGCCTCCCACAAGAGTTGCGAAGACTATTTCCATCAGAGAAGCATTGTTATTCATGGCATTCCTGAGTTACCGACCAACGCCCTTCCTTCTGAGAGGCAGGCTGACGTCGAAGCCAGGGTTTCAGATGTTTTTGATGCCCTGGGCGTCGAGGCCAGGCCTTGGGCCGTCTTTAGGATGGGCAAGATGTCGGAGACTCGGCCTCGCCTCACCAAAGTTATTCTTTACTCTCGATCCCAGTTTTTCGCAATTCTCGAGAAGGCCAGGTCACTTAGGCAAATGAGCAATTACGAACATATTTTTATTCGAGCCAGCCTCACAGAAGCAGAACGCAGGAGAGAGTATGACCTACGAAAGGAAGTGCGGGACAGGAACCAGTTGCTCGGGCACAAGCAGTTTGTGGTCTACAGAGGTGAAATTGTGAAAGTTTCCGAAATTCCTAGCATGAGACAAACACAGGCCTGGTCACAGGAAAACTAGAACAATCGCATGGTACGTCTTCAATTAAATGTTTTCTTTTTAATGCCCGAAGTTTGGTCAACAAAGTTGAAACTTTCCGGATTTTCCTTTGCCATAACAAACCTGACCTTGTTTTCATCACCGAATCTTGGTTATCTTCCCGTATTGATACTCCCGAAATTTGCTCAGACCTCCCCTATACCCTATTTCATAAAGATCGTCCTATAAAACGTGGAGGAGGTGTGTGTATACTTGCCAAAAATGGGCTTTTTTGTGAAGAGGTAGTGAGCAACGCCTCACGAGCATCTGATTCACTTTGCTTATCATTTCACGGTCCCAGTTCTTTCACCGAAGTTTTGGCTATCTTAGTCTACCGACCTCTCTCTTGCAGCACCACGGATGACCAAAAATTAATTGATACCCTGGACAATCTATGTGCTAACTCCAAAAACATCCTCCTGCTAGGAGATTTCAATTTAACGATTGATTGGAAGACAATTTCATCCTCATGTCCTAGAGCCTGCAGGTACATTGAACTATTTGAGGATTTACTTCTAAAGCAACATGTGCACTATCCCACGAGGGGGCTGTAATACCCTGGACTTGATCCTTACCAATGAACCAATCATTCGCAACATTAAATTGTTGCCTCCTTTATGTGGTTCCGATCATGCTATCCTGTCCTTCGATCTTCTTAGCCCGACAGCTTGTTCTCAAGTTGAGTCTTACCTAGATTTTAACCATGGTAATTTTGACGCCATTTCACTTGAATTGAGCACTGTTGATTGGTGGCACGTCCTCGATAATTCTTCCTCCATGAATGAGCTATATCATCGCTTTCTCTCCATCCTTCACAACCTCTTTCAGCGTTTCATACCCCGAAAGCAAAGAAAGATTTCATGGAATGTCTACCCACGCCACATACTTAACTTGATGGAGCAGCGTAATCGACTTTTTTCACAATTGGATGATCCGTTGACTTCGGATAAGTACAGAAATATTTCGGAGGAGCTTGAGAAACACATCAAAAAATTCCGCGCATTCAAAGACAAGAAATTGTCGAGGATGAGCTCTCAATCACTGTTCGCGTACATGCGCCCACTTTTGAACGAACAGAACGCATCACAAACTATCTATGATGATGATGGCACAAAATATAGGACAGAACAAGAAAAAGCTGAAGTCTTAGCTCACTACTTCGCCAGTATTTTCCGAACTGGCCAGTGATCATGTACCCCCAAGCTTTGATGCAACTACGCAGAATTGCTGCTCATCGACTCCAGTAATTTCGCCTTATGAAGTGCTACTTCTCCTTAGGAAGCTCAAACCGACAACCTCTTGTACTAGCGATGGTATACCACAAGTTGTTTTTAAACGCTGCGCTGACCAGTTAGCAATTCTAGTATCCATCATAGTTAACCTGTCACTGAGAACTGGTATATTACCAGACGTTTGGAAGCACGGCACAGTTGTTCCCATCCCGAAAAAGTGTAATGCTTCTCATGTGAGCGATTTTTGGCCCATTTCCATTAATGCCGTTGTCTGCAAGATTGCTGAGAAGTTTATGAGACGGAAACTCCTTGATTACTGTTTGAGAGAACACATCTTACCACCCGAGCAGTATGGCTTTTTGCAAGGGTCCTCAACAACCCTGCAACTAGTTGCTTGTGATCATTTCTGGAAGAAAGCTCTTGTCCAGAGCAAATCTACAGATATTCTCTATTTCGACTTGTCTAAAGCCTTCGATAGACTGAATGTAACTAAACTTGTCCGTCAACTCTATGATATAGGTATTCAAGGGTCCATGCTCAAATGGATTATCTCTTATCTTACCAATAGAACTTTTTCGGTTCGGTTTGGTAGTGCCACCTCAGTAACGCAAACAGCAACCAGCGGGGTCCTTCAAGGAGGGGTACTATCCCCTCTCCTTTTCATGCTTTACACTAGAGAACTCCCCTCCTTTCTAGCAGTGGATAGTAGGATCAAGGTTGCTGCTTACGCAGATGATATCAAAGTATATGGCTCATACTCTGAAGGAGACAGATCTGAGGTCACGAATGCACTACAAAATTCCCTCGAAAATATCCTTTCCTGGGCTGCGTCCAACGATACCAACGTGAATCTTGCAAAAAGTTCATGCATCACCATTTCAAACAATTCATTAGACATTTCTACATCTGCTCTATACTCTCATTCTGACGGGTCCCTACCCCGACCAGCTATTCTCCGTGATCTTGGAGTTCTCCTAAACTCTAAACTCAGTCCTCGCGACCATGTTGATGCCTTGAAACGAGCTGCTCTGCGGAAAATTTACCTTCTTTTCCGAAATATAAGACATGCAGATAAAACTGTGTACATCAAACTATATAAAGCATATATTTTACCTGAGCTAGAATACGCAAGTCAGGTGTGGAGTCCATTCCTACGCAAAGACATTAGAATTGTTGAAAAAGCTCAAATGTCATTCACGCGAATTCTTTTTTACAGAGTATTTCCAAATTCTAACTACCCCCGGGATCTTCCATGCTATATGTCGAGTTACAGCACTTGAATTTGAAAAGCTTGTTTTATCGCAGAGTGTTTGCTGACTTGTGCTCGCATTTCGAATACTACGGCTTGAAACGGCTTGAAACTAAACTCATACCAAGTGAATTCTGGGTATGGAAGCCATGCTCTGGTCGCACAGAAGCGTTCAATTTTCATTATTTCCCTTTAACAGCCTCTCGATCTAACAACAGAATTTTCGACGAATCCTTCTTTGTGAGAACTTCCAAATGGCTTCAGGAACTGCCAGACTCCCTGTTATCATCACCGGATAGTTCAAGTTTCAAACAGAAGCTAAAGCTACAAGACATACTATCTCTACTTGACATAGAAGACTTAGGTCGCACATAATTACGTCTAAATAGAATCTCTGTTCGCTTTTCGGTCTTTTCTATTTCAGTTAACAGTCCTGGCTGCATCATTTACGTCGCGCCGCATTCGTACATTTCCTGCATACTAGCTGCATCCTGGAGGAATAGCAAATCGGGGTCATACGATTTGAACAGGGATCGTTACGCTCATGTTTTCATCTGTCATTTTTGTTTTGATCATATGGGATGACCAAGTTTGCCATTTTTTTGCGTTACTTCATAAGCTTTCCTTCTCCCTTTTTTTCCAGTTGAGTTCCATTCAGAGATGGAAACTGCCTCAAAATGCGCTGCTCCTTCTCCCAATCAAACGATTACCTGTAGACTCAACTTAGCCCCTGTCATGTTAAACTTCTCTTTGTTCCTTCCTCAAAAGGTGCTGCGCATTGTTTTTCTTTGGGGCACGAACAGCTAACCTCCGGCACCAGGTTCGCTGATCATTTCTTTTGACGAGCTGCGCTGTACACAGCACCTTTTATGGTATGAACAGAAACGTATATAACTTTACCGTTGTTGGACATCCAATTACTTGATCATCATGGCTAGCGCAACACTGAGTTCTTTTTTTTTTCTCGAAACTTTACTGGCAAATAGGCCCTACAGTCTCGTGAAGGTTTTTACTGGTTATCATGATCTTTTTTTTGTGGCAGTTTTTACTGGTTATCATGATCTTCTCCTTTGTGTGCTTTATCTCGTCAATAGCACGCCAGTCATTTTTTTTCTGGCGTACAGCAAATAAATAAATAAATAAGTAATAAATGTATTCATCGTATATGACAATCTTACAAATTCATGAAAATACCCACTGATTTGTGAATCTCGTGCCTAGTTTTCTAGGAATAAGAATATAAATCCAAATATTTATGACATAGTCTGAGCCAACACCACCTTTATCATGGCCAGTGCTGCAGTTGTTGTTTCATTAAATAAACGTTCCTCGAATTAACACTTCTTTTGCTTTCAAGGCATGTCGACTTTTTTTTCTAGCTATCCTTGATGGCTCCTACTAAAAAATGTCCTGGTGGTGCTGTGTCTACACATATTCCATTGCTCTGAAAGGGCGTTTACATAGTAACAAACAGGGTAGATACAAAATACAAGAGAACGATCGTGTTACGTTTGAATCAGGTGCTCTGATACGATGCCCTTTGGAGCAAAAAGTCGTAATGTATCGGGTGAAGACCCTGTAAACCGTAAGGTTTATACTGTCCCAGAAAGTTTTTTTTTGGCATTTTGTTTTGTCCACTAGAGTCAACTAATTCAGCCCATCCCCTACCAACCGGCGCCTTTGCCGTTCCATCCTCCAACCTACCAGTCGCTCCCCCCTACATATGAAGCAGTCCAACCTGTGTACCACACAGCCCTGCCATCACCGACTGCCACCTACGTGGCACCGCAACCGCATTTCACCAATCCAGTGCAGCCGATTCAGCCCGTTCAAACCGTGCCAAACGTCGAACAGTACGATGAGAGGTACAAAATGCTTCTTTGAGAGTTTCATCAGCTTTTGTTATGGTTCTAATTACAGCGTGGCAGAGACAAGTCACTATCCAACATTGATGCCAACACCAGCTTCTACACCGGTGATTTTTGACCCGTTGCCAGGAAATTAATATTTTCACCCTCCATTACCATTAATAGGTTGCGTTGACAAATATTCTCGAGGGGCGTGGGAGGGAAATGTGTGTACACTCACTCACATCGCTTTATTTTTTCGTCTTTCATGTTATCTTGCCTAATATTTCAAACAATCAAAAGCCCAGATCCTCCCAGGTCTCCCTATATGATGACGACCCGTCATACATTAAAATTACTTGTTCTTCCGAGAAGATAAGCTTCGGAGTTGCCATAACTTTCCTCATTCTAGAGCCCATACACGTCTGAGACACAGGATCATACTTCAATTGTTGCTTTCGACGACTCCTCTCCAGCGCTTCCTCCACCGGCTCCAAGGTGAGTCACTTTGTGAATCCCCCAAATTTCTTTTCAGACCAAACCAATTACTCGATCTATCAACCAACAGCATCGCTTTAAATCGTGGTTAGCATGAAATACAACAGATTTATCTCAGTCATAGCATTCAGGAGGGCTGACAGTAATATTGCTGAGTGATCTCCCATGTTCTCTGTTCATAAAACCTGGGCATCTCTACTTGATTATATGATATAATTCTTCTGTGCCACACAGGTTATTACAAGGACACGTTTTTATTTCGGCCTACGTTTCGACTGAACGTCGTCTCCAGGGCCTGAAAGTGGTTCAAGTTTTTTCATCTGCGCTTTACACCACCAAAGACCTCCTCACACCCGTTTCTTCAACTCATCCGGGTCAGATAACAGTAAGCCTTCAGTCGACGGACGAACTCACCAGGTGTCCCACCGACTTAGCGGCGCAAGATGCGACCGCAACAGCAATTGATCGTCCAAGCTGGCGAATGGATACTGTATGTCGCAGCCATGGTTCTTATAAGACATGCGCTGGTATCTCGACGATCTTAGAGCTCACATAGTGATAAGAACGGCGTGAGATCACTTGTTATAGACATCTGTTCATTTCTGCTGTTCAGACTGGGGGCACGTGCGAAAATCCACAACGCCTCAAGTGCTTTCCTTGCCGAAATTTCACTTTCGAAAGTCAGGATGGTAGTTTTGTAGTTGGGCTTGATTTAAACATTGTCTGATTGCGTCACTCACCTTGTCGGAAATAAATGGTAGACAAAGAGGAAGACTATTTTCGTTCCGATTGCCTGTTTTCATCACAGCTGTTGGTTTTCTCACTCGCTTAGGCCGCGGTGGGTAACCATTGCTACTTATTATCTCGTTCGCCATTCTCAGTGATTCCTGCCGCTCAGTTTCGCCACTCGAGACGTTCGAAGCCGTTTTAAGCACATTGCGGACAATGGCTCGTTTCACGGATGTAGGGTGGGCGGGGCGCGCATGTAGAATGATGTTTTTTGAACTCTCTTTGCGGTACCATTTGACATGCAGCTTGCCATCTGCGAGCATCAGCTGTGTGTTTAGGTAAGGCAGCCAACCCTCGTTTGGTTTCTCTCTCGTGAAGCTAATATACTGTGACTGTTGATTGAGTACTCTGAAACACTTATCCATTTCGGATTGTGTTGAAGTTACAATACAACAGTCGTCGATGTAGCGACAGTACATCAGCGGACACCTTGACAGTACAGGCTCCTCTATTTTGCTCATGAAGCATATAGCGAGCACAGGTGCTAGTCTCTGACCCATTGCCAACTCTCTTACTTGTGAAAAGTAGCTTCCCGACCTCTTGAAAATGTTACAACTAAGGCATTCCTTGATCAGGGTCATTATTCGTGCTTTACTCAACCCATACGTAAGCATATCTCTACCATGCATTTCAAGCATTTCAGAGAGAGCCTGTAAGGCAGAACTGTTGGTAACATTAGTGTAAAGCGATGTCACGTCAAATGACTCCATGACGCAGTTTTGGTTAAAGTTCGTGTTGCGCAAATGTTCAAGGAACTGGCCAGTGTTCGTCAAGTGAGAGGGTACTTTATCTAAGAGTTGGCTGACAATTTTGTTGAGAAACCACGAAATTCTATCAGTTGATCCGCCTACACAGCTGATTATGGGTCGAATCTTGTAGGTTGCAGCAGACATGAACTGCACATCGGACGTGGAGAGTTTGTACGTTTTAATGAGACTGTAAAAGACGGGACAAACAGGATTGTCAAGCCTTAGTCTGCTGGGAAATCTTTCGTTCAACCCAGCTTTTTTGCCGACCGTCATCCAGAAGTGATTCAGTCGCTTACACTGCTGAAGAAAGTCTTTCTCAGTAGTGCGGCGATATATCGTTTCGTCTGCTAAATGATGTTCGGTTATTGCGCGGTCGAGCGTTTGAGGCATGACAACAAACTCCCCACCCTTGCCACTGACAGAAGGCGAATTTCGCCATTCGATGTCAGTTTGCGTACTTCTTTGAAACCCTGCCATTGAGCTCTTGTCAAATTTGATTGACGAACCTTTCTATTCTCGTTGAGAATGTTGAGAACACCCGATGCGAGAATTCGGAATTTGACGTCCGCTTCAAGGCAAGGCTCCGGCTCTTTGTAGAAGGAAGATGGGAAAGGAATGTGTAATAATGTCCTTCTACTGAGAGTATTAGGTGATGTTCCGTTGTCAAGTCTTGTTCTTATTCGAAGCTGCTCCCTAAACCTATGCAAGGATCCCGCGACTTTACGGTAGGTTGTCGCATCGATATTCTGAGATGGTGCAAACGAAGGTCCGAGGCTTAGAAAGTCTAGCGCGTTTGTAGAGATCTGAGCAGAGCCTAATACAGTAACCCTAGCCGTCATATCACTATCATTTTCAATCTTATTTGCTGTGTTTTCTGGTCGGTGGTTCACTGGTGCGCTGCCATCAACAATAGGACGACTCAGATGAGATCTATCCAGGAGTTTGTCGAATTTTGCACAAAGTACTGATTTGGTCTTAGATCGTATAGAATCGCAAATTCGTCTCGACTCACTCTCAATCCTCATCCAATCTCGTTCAGACAGAAGGCGTCGGCACGACTCCTCTTTTGATTTACATTTCAGTAGGCAAAAGTACAACACATATTGTTTTTGTTTGATTATCACACTGAGAATGGATTGATATAGTCCGCGTATCTTCGTGTGATTCTCCGGGAGGTTGCACATTTCATTGCACATTTTGGTGGTGTAGAGCGCAGATGAAAAAACTTGAACCACTTTCAGGCCCTGAAGACGACGTTCAGTCGAAACGTAGGCCGAAATAAAAACGTGTCCTTGTAATAACCTGTGTGGCACAGGAGAATCATATCATACAATCAATTGCTGAGTGATTAAGTTGGATTCGATTGCAGCATAAGATTTGTTTTGTTTCTGAAGCTTTCATCACAACGCATGGCACATACATAGTTCATTCTCCACAATCCATGAGATTGCATACCAAAACGAATCTTCGTTTCAGTTTATTTATTGCAGTGAAGCTCCTGCGTCGCAAGCACCTTTCGAATACAAGACGTCAGGCAACGAAGTCACAGACATTACCGTACAAGATAACGAGGCACAGTTAGTGACTGCTGCTACAACTGCCGGTAAGCCCAGCATCGTGGATAGAAAAGTTTGGAAAGGTGGAAAATACAACGGGCAGAGGCAAATTTACGGAGGAAACAGGAAAAAGAGGAAGGTTAACATCCAGGGCAGATTCCGAGACATTCACAGTCAGAACAGCGTTTCCTGTTCATTGATCAGCAAAATTAATCTTCATGTTTCGAAAGTTTTCCTATCAGCGAAGAAGAAATGCCAAGTTAGAACAGCTAGCATCTCGAGAAGAACGCGGTTCGTCAATGTACATAATTTTCGCCCATTCTATTAGGGTGGTCAGAAAGTCTTGAGCCAATTTTTCTTGGAAGTTCCAGAACTTTTGATTATTGATCGGTACCCATGACCTACCATGTGGTATTTGTAGACCAAACTCGGGGCTTCTCCATAATAGGCATATCTCGCCAGATTGCCTTCCCTAACTTTAATTACGACGGCAATTCCGCGAGAGGTCCTCCTTGCCAAAATCAGTTTTCCTGCCATGTCTGCACCGAAAGCAGTTTTTGGAATACCTGATTACTGGATGAGAGAACTGGGTCCCCCACGATTCTAACGCGCACCGTGACAT
>KN730551.1:0-13928 GCA_000816745.1 Ancylostoma duodenale | reverse complement strand
CTGGCTTTTTAACTCTCCACGGCAAGACAAGAAAAGTTCGATGATGTTTCGCGTTGTTCCATCATATTTCTTGCAACCCGGGAAATTTCCTGAATTTTCGCGGATGTCCTATCCTAACGAGAAGCCTACTGGTCAAAAGCTTGCCCTTGGAAAGAGTGATGTTTCAAAGAAGTGACATTCTGCTGCCAGTTTAGCTTGGGCAGTATTAGGTAAGTAATTCTTGTTGAGTTTGTACCAGTACATAGCCCGAAACCCTAGGTCCCCCCCTCCCACCCAAAAAAAAAACAAGTTATTTTGGGAATGTAGAGAATTTCCCGTTTCATCTTTGCTATATGAAGCGACCTGGGTTGTGGTGGGTGGTCTGTTGCTTGGTATCCATTTCACCTGGAGTCGTGGGTCGGCAGGCATCATCGATTTTACCCAGGGTAATCGTGCTGAAGACCGTGTTAACGATGGGTGAATCTGGGGGTGTTGACAAGTTTACCCCGGGTGACCTCAATTATGCATGCCGGAACTGAGTATTCGCGCTCTTTGAGGACTAGTTCATTCAAATATTCGAGTAATTCGAAAGTACGAGAACGTTTTCATTACAGCGGATTCGATTACCAATTTATCTAAGTATCTAAAAATTTGCTTAGTCAGCTCTCCTTGCTTTTGGAATTTACCTATGTTTCCTTTCAAGCCGTTTGTCCACCATTTACCACTTATAATAGCCCATCTTACCCCTACTTACCTCTTATATAGTAAATTCACACCTTCCATCAAAAATCCCGCACCTCATGGACAACTATCCCTCAAGGCGATGGTCATTTAACAGAAACCGGTCTTCCCATTCAGCAGTCGGTCGGTCGGTACCTCATCCTCGTCGCGTATCCTCACATTGACCTCGATCTGCACACATACACGTCGTCGTCGAGGAGGAGAGAGCGTCGCGATTCACTCTTACTATTAAATCGACGCTGAATCACATCGCTGCGGCGCCCTTTCTCCTCCACGCTTACTTTCTCCCGTGTACCCGAACACACACACATCCACAAGGCCTACATTCCCAGGCGCCAATGATGGCGGGCCACATTTAGCCCTAGAGGGGCCGCCAGCCGACAAATCAGCTGCCCATATGTTTTTTCTGTGTTTCTCGCCTAATCCGCTCGGCATATCGTCGCTGTGTGACGAGCGTCGTCACTTTCTACAAGCTCCGGTTCGAGAGCGATTTGTGACCGGTTCATGAACGTCCCGGCCGGCGTCGTCATCGTCGTCGTCGCCACCGCCGCTTCATTCGAATGAGTCGTAGCCGCCGCCGGTTACGGTGGGTACTGGCGGTGCTGGATGACCAGCTGGCGATGACGTCATTCGTCATGGAAACGTCATGACGAGGTGCGGGCCAGCGTGTGTGTGTGTTGCATACCGGCCCGCAGGCTATGTGTCTGGTTGGTTAGTTATTTGACGGCGTGGGGCGGTCGCCACCGGCCGCTGGACGGACGGACGGCGCACGGGGGCCGGTGGCGAATTTTGTGTTTGTACAACGCAACAAACCTGCGTAGTCAACCGCGGCGCCACCGACACACTGACCACTCCGCGACGACACTTCGACGATTTTCTTTCGCCGGTTTTTTTTCTGGGCTCTGAGAACTCACTTTCTTTCTCCAGGACCCATTCTCGAGAATTTTTCTGGAAATTCCCATTCTTGTGCTATTTTCCTTTGAAATAGATTGTAATTTCCTTACCTTCGACTCGAAATAGCATTACGTCATTTCTAAATTTTGCGGTTTCTTTAGAAAAAGATTTCCTTCTCGTCTGGAGATTTATATAATTGTTCCTTATTTCAAATGTATCTTGACGTTGCCATCATTTCCTGTAGTCATAATGAATCCAAGACATATACGCGCTTTTATTTCCTAGCTGCTTTTATTGCTCTCACGCTTCAACCGAATCTAAAAAAAAATCAGCTTAACAACTGCTGCAGAATGATATTTTGTATGCATCCCACATATTCTTCAGCTATTTATTTCACTTATAGAAAATAAACCATGATTTCTTCCTTTGGAGACGCTTTTCATTTTGTCGGCTTTGTATGTCTTAGCTCTAAGTGAATATTGGTTAGACTCAGTGATTTGTCCGAATTTTCAATGAACTTCCTTACATACATTCATACAGTTACCGTGTTGATAACCCACCTAACGCTTTCTTGCATCACTTCATGAATCCTGTCGTAGCAAAGCCCCATTCATCTGTCCAACAAGAATTCTTCTTTTCCAGAAAAATTTCTTTATTGTGCTGTAGCACCAGCAACATCGTTTCTCTGCTGTTTTTTCCCAGGCAAAAAAAAAACAAGTATCAAGAAAAGCGGCCACTGGTGGTCTTTAATTTCCCCTCATTTGCAGGTTTCCGAAACAATCCTCATATACCAGCAAACTAGCGGTTGTTGGGTTAATTCCTGCCTCAGCGCTGAATTCTTTCACCACTAAGGGTAACAATGATCACCGTGGCCAGTTATCTAGAAAAATGCGCTTCGTTGAGATGCGCAAATGCAGGATTTTTTGCCAATCTAGTTTCTTACAGGCCCTCAAATAGAGCTGGTTGACCTTCTGGTTAGGTTAACCCCCGCAACATTGGTGACTATCTATTTACTTCAAGAAATGGAGTATCTCTCTTTCTGCACTTGCGATCGAGTCACTCAAATATTACCAGTGGTGGCATTATGTCTTTACTTATTCATTTGGTTATTTACTTTTCCCATTAGCAGGAGTCCTGTTATGTTGCCATGTGTGTGTGAGCAAAGCTTAGAATTCTCTCCTCCTAGAAAAGCAACTGCGTCATAAAATTGCAGATTTAAAGATCTAACAAAATGAAACATAGGGAAACATGAGAATGCTGAAAACACGCCTAAAACGGGGAGAAATTCTCAAGATCTTCAATCATTATGCACGAAAAATGACCCAATAATGAGTTCTTAAACTAACACTGGACGTGTTCCTATGAAAAATGAGTTCACGTTGCAAAATTCAGTGTGCACGTGGACCGACATCAAAGATTCCGCAGAAGATTGTGCGCGCTCGCTGATCGTTGAAATCGACAACTGCGCCGCAGCGCTCGCGCGCACGCTCGCTTTCGCTTGCACTCGCTCTTCGGTGGTCAGAGTCTAACGTGGATGAGTTTGTGTAGTACCTGTGGAGGCTATGTCCTGGCTAATTTATCCAATTCATGTGTATAGGCCTACTTCTGAAAGCTTTCCACTATTTGTTTTAAATAATATCATATCCTACCACTAATTTTTTTCCATCTTTTATTTTTGAGAATTTCTGATTATTGAAACCTCACAGCGCGTGATCTGTGGACTGAATTCCTGTGGTAGCCTGCCATTCCCATGCTATTCCATTATTTTCTGGAAGAACCTGTCAGTTTTATGAACGGCTAGAGTTGCGTATTCGTGCAAAAAGAGCAACTTCTACTCTAACAGTAGTCAGTAAGCAGTAAACGCTAAACAGTATGCACTTACACAGTACCTCATGCTTCCGCGCTTCCTTTTTTTCCGTACTTTCTCTCCAACTCTCGTTCTTCAATCCACATAGAGTACATAGATAGTCCGGCGCGCTTTGAGGAGTATATCTGAGACAACTCTAGCCTTCCCAGATTCAAAACAGTCTTGACTGTTCAATTTTGTTGTGTAGAACCCTCCTGCTATTCCCGGCTAAGCCAAGTATGAATGGTCACCATTCACCATGTGGAATAATTAACAAAAAAAAGCTATTTCATGATTTTCTGGTGGTTACTGAGGTTTCAAGATTTGATTCAAAAATCATCAATCAAGAAAAAGAGTTACGGATGAGCTAGAACAACATTTTTCTGTTTTATGAAATAACTGTGGCCACCACTGCTAGCCACTGAGGCAATCCCACATGTGCAGTAGACGAGATCCCGCATCGAAATCATTTTATCTTGTGTCTGCACTCAAGCATTTGGTCCTTTGTATTATAGTTTTCAATACTGAAATTACAGAAAATCGTCGAATTCTGACCCACTCCAACCAGTGGGTCAGAAAAAATAAACGTCATACTTCAAATCGCCTATACAACTGCCAGCCAATCAGGAGCTGATCTTAGCTTATCATAGCTTCCTTTCCTATCCGTCATCTTCTAGTTTGCTTTCGTCCAATGTGTAAGATTTTCGAAATTGACACGTATTGACAATGGCTATTTACACATTGTCTGTATTACGTCACTAGTATTCTCTACGTGCTAAACATCTCATTCTTCTGCGACTTACTAGAAGACTTTTGTGGATTCAATGGGGAATTGTTCAGGAGTTTGCCAGTACACTATTGACCATTCGCTTGATAGTTATCTATAGAGGTTTGCCTCTACACATTCCGAGGAAGTTCCATATCAGTGAATGAGCCCTTTTTTGGCTTACAAATGAAGGAACGTTTAAGTTTTCCAGAAATTCGCAGCTTCATGACCTCTCAACGATTTCAACTTGCTCAGGTGTTACTCCTCACAGCATCATTTCTGCTCCTTACCGATCTTGCTATTATTTGTATCCATGTTTGAGAGAGTGTAAGTTGAGATGCGAGAACTGGTCCCCGTCCTTTTCTCAAATGTTGGAGATCCTGGCTGACTCATTTAAGGTGGATATGAACTGTTGGTGTAACATTCAGGGTTGGGAGCTATGGTCATTAGAGGCGGAACTGGGCGGGGCATGCTTCTGTGATTGGAACATTCAGAGAAGGAGCCAATCATGGAAGCATGCCTCGCCCCCAATTTGCCCATCATGACCCACACATAGGGTTAGGTTATTTAATTTCACATTTTTAAAGCCATGGGGAGATGTTCTGAGGTTAAATTCAGAACGAACGACGAAAAAACACTTAAAATGTGCAATGAGCGGGTAAAAAACAACGCACATTTCAAATAGTCATTTCGAGGTTTCTGTGAACATGATTTTTCCCAGGAACACGCTCTTTTTTTTCGAATTTTGAGCATTTCCACCGAGCAACTAGTGTATTTTACCCAACTTTTACAGCTCAAGTGCCCCTTACTATACAAGAAACCCACAGCGGGTGAACGGTACGTACGTGGCGCGCGCGCGAGCAATCGACGTCGTCGTCCTGAGTCAGTGACATCCTGGATGAATTTCAATAGTGACCAGCGTCGGCAGCGGTCACGACCGAACGCCATTGTTCAAGCCACTACGCCACGTCGTCATCACGCTCATAAGCCTTTTACTTACCAGTCAGCTTTTGTACTACGTTCGCTATAGTGTTGACGCCTTTTTGGGGGGTATACTAGGAGCTTTTGGGATTTCCCAAACTTCTTATCTTTCCCTGGGGGCTCCATCTTCCATACCATCATTGATCTCCCCGAAAATCAGTAAAATATCAATAAAAATAATAATGAGGGTAAAGTTCCACCAACAGCACCTTCCGAAGAAACGTTCTGACGTAGATCCCCCTTATCACAGCCATAGAATCGGCATGTTTTAGTGTTGTTCTTATCTCCCATGCTATGTCAGCTCAATTGTCAGCAAGATGTAACAGCGACACAGCGGGTCCACGCGCTACTTCAGCTCATCTTTGGGCTTTTCGCCTTCTGAACTGCTGATAGCCTGATGTAATTGCCTTTGTGACGATGCGGAGCCAAGAATTTTCCAGTAAAATTAGACTCCTATTGTTGCTATAAATAACTCGTAAGCTTTTATTTGCTGACCACATTTTAACACATTTAAGTATTTTTTCCCATATTCATCTCATTATTTGTAAGTAAAAATAGGTGAGGATGAAGATCAAAGCAGAGCCTGACACTAAATTCCGTATTTTCTTTCATATTTCTTATATGTACCTTGTGTGAAATACGCTACTGTAGTATCTACTGTAATGCATTCGACAGGGAACTTAGGTGGTCAAGTATGAACTGTCGGATTATTCTCAACGATCAATTTTTTATTGGTATCCAAGTTTTCATTTGTTCACACATTAATTTTTCCCATTTTAAAAGTATATCCTTCTCCTTCCAAGATCAGTTCTTTGAATTCTGAATAAGTCTCAAATTTCTGTTCGTAGACAACCAGCGTAAAACCACGCAAAGGCCAAAAAAATCGCTTCATTTTTAAATAAGGCCCCTTCTATCCCAGAGCGAGTAATTCGGTGGTAACTCAAAATGTTAGTGAGTTGTTTAGAGAGAGTGGCTAACAAGAGGTAAGGACATTGTTGATCTGAGAATATTTGTCCTAATAACATGAACCTGCCAAATGAGCTTTGTGATGAACCTGGGTAACGATGACCTGGAAGCTTCAGCGGAGGCGGATAGATGTCAAAATAGGCCTAAATGAGCAGCAAGGTCTGATGTTTATAAGCAAATACTACTGGGGTATTCGAGATAACATGAAGAGGTAAAATGCTTCTATAAATTAACTATAAGCAGATGAGTCCGCAAAAATGGGTACCAACCAATTTTTACCACTTTCCGCAGAAAGACACTGATCAAACTACAGGAACAGGGATGGGAATCCACTTGCCGTGTATCTTGCTTGACCCCACAAAACGTTCGATTTTTAACATGATGTCCCCTTTTGCTTGCCTTTTCACCACCACTTCCTCTACTCGCTTCTGAACCGTTGGCACAAGCAAGCCATCATTAACATGGCAGAGTTGCAGCGGAAGTACAGAGATACATTTGGATGGATTAGGTCGCACCGAACCAAAGATACAATACTCCAATCTTCTCGTTCGAGATCAGACGTTTCATACTCGATGAACTAAATCTATGATAAAAATGTAATAGTACTCATAATTTATTGACATACATATTTTTGACTCACTACTCTCTCTTTCTTTGAGGAATATGTTCCAGAACTGTTTACAGTTTGGATCATATAACTTTTCCTAGTGTAGCTTTTTCTTTGCATTGATCGAGTTTCCTACATATTTTTTCGATCGCTAGGGGGACAATATTTTCCATGTGCACATGAATTCGTGCCGATTTTCATTCATTTTTTTCTCATTCTCTGTACTCCAGACCAGTTTATGTAGCCCTCCTCAAAAACGGTTCTCCTAAGGAAGTCCATTTTCAATACTTTCTTTGTTTGGACCTTCACTGAGGCAAAAGAGAATGAATTGACTTTCGACATGGGCCTATCCAAAAAGGCTCAGGCTGCCACTAATAAGCAGTGTAAAATCCGAGTAGGTGGGGCCTTGCTGCAAACCGGTGAGCTTACCTCCACTAGTCGAATTACCCCTCCTTGTTGATATCCTTATATCCCTACCATTCATTGTCCATATCCCGTACTCCATGTTCCCTGCCCTCTCCCTCACAAAACCCTCCAAATGTAGGAAGAGAAGGGCTCGAATTTCTTCGACAGTTTGAAGGACCGGATTTTTCTCCGTGGAATATAGAAGGAGATCAGACAAAAAAAAGAGAAGTGATAAGGATACGATGACTCTTTACGCCAGAACTTGGACGTTTGCCATTTAGTACCTAAACAGCAGATTTATGCACAAATACCCATTGCTTTAGGGAAAAAAAGTTAGAGGGCTTTAATAGATTAGATCATGTACCTTTATTCAACGTCTGCTCACAAAAATACGCATTATTTTGTTCACAGCTCATTTATATGAGCTTTAGCCGACTATTTTTTCTGATGAGCTTCTGACGCAACTCTGTCCACTCGTAATCCATCCGCTATACAATGCTATGTGTTTCCATTGCAAAAAGCGTTTATAGTTGGTATTGACACATTTATGTTACTAGTTCACTGCGTCCTATTTACAAATTCGTACTGGTCCTAACCAGTACAATGTAAACGTGTTTAACACCTTTTACAAGTTTGCGAAACCCGTACATAACACTGAAATCCATAAAATTCTTCATTTTCCCTTGTTATTTTACACGTTTCATTGCGAATATGTCGCGTATTCCTTGAAGTTGCCTGGATTAAACACATTTTATATGAATTGAATGGTCTACTTGCAGATAACCCCGAATTTAAATGGATATAATCAGCACTGCCCAGCTTTGCATCTGACATACGACAAGTATAAGGTTGGTTTGTATTCAGGGTTTTCTCGGATGAAACCTGTTGAATTAGCTTATTTTGACCATTGTGTTGCACCTCTCACGAAGGAAATTCTACACAAAATCCTTTTATTTTCTACAGGGAAATGTTCCCGTAAAATATCTTTTCTTTGAGAAATTAAAGCCTTCGACTAGAGAGAGTGAAATGAGAGGCGGGATTCGTATGAGGAAAGGGTGACCTCTCTTATAGGCGGACGAAAACAATGCAGGTGCCCAAATCTATTCGGAGTTGTTAGGAAGATTGGCAAGAATTTAGATAGCTCCGACTGTCTTGATCTACTAACCCAACGACGCGCCAATTTAAGTACACCACCTAGAAACTTAACAGCAGAAATGAGGACTTCTGTTTATCTCCACATTTTACTCTTTGCAGTGAAGCGCCCCTACACCATTAGAAACTGATGAATAAGCAGAGGATGTGCGCTGGCGCATCGTTGGGTTTTATAGAACGGGATCGCTGGCTGCAGTCAAAGTAAGGCGGTGTGGTGGAGAGAGGCGCGGCCTTAGACAAGAAATAGGTCTCCGGCAAAAAGGAATCTCAGAAACTATTGTAGATTTCCGAATATTGATCTTGAGTGGGAATTATTGAAATAAATTCAAAAATGTAATATAATTTAAGAACCAGAGACAAATTAGTGAAGTCCTCTGAAATATGTCTTGAAGTAGTTTCAAAAAATTTGTTACCCATTCTGAGGAACAGCGTTGAAGAAATCCGCCATAGCATCCCTCCTTATCCTGAATTTTCGGCAACATCATTTCTACTAGCATCTCCCGATTTTTTAGTGAAACCCCCGATGAAAATAAAAGGGCTAAATGTAGAGTAGATATATGATTTTTCGCTAACAGATTTTGTAAAAAAAAATTACATTCTTTTCACAAAAAAGGGGCGGGAAGGAAAGGAATGGGTATAGGACTGCTACTCACCGCCAGAAACTCGTCAATTCATCTTCTTATTCATCATTTAGTTGACAGAGAATTTAAGGCGGGCTTCATTAGTTCAGCGGTCCTCAGGCTGAGATTCATTAGTCAAACTAAGAATTTTTTTCTAGAAAAAATGAAATAAATAGAGAAAATTGTGTTTTATTAGTAATTTATAAGAAACAAAAAGGTTTAGCAGCTGGTAAAAACCCTTGTCTATGTTCCCGAGTGAGGAGAGGTTAAACTCATGGTCAAATATGACCCTACGGGATAACTCTATCACTTCCAGATGAACGATATCGGCGCATGCGACAAAACCGCCTACGGGTGGCATTCGCTCAGCCCTGGCGGTGCCTCCGACGACACCACATTTCCGAACGTGAAGACCGAATTTCCCCTGGATGACGATATGTTCGAAATCGACAAGGTAACCATTCCCTACCTACCGTAGCCCTGACGCCTTCGCCACGTGACGCGAGTGCTTTCTCGCCGCGGCCGTGCGGCCGGCGGCTTTATCAGCGTCGTTTCGTGCTCGTTTGATGACTGCTATCAGTGCTGCGACTATGATCTTCAGTCACGGGGGGTATGGGGGAAGCGAGTGCGTGTGTGCAAGTGTCCATTTGCAGCAGCCACAAGCAGCAGCACAACAGCAGCAACAGCCGGCGTCGCGTGCTGATGACGTGATGTTCGCGAAGCCGAAATCTGTGCCGACAGCCACCTCAGACGCGGCGGCCGCTTCGTTACAGACGGCGTTCTGCAAGAAACCGCCACCGCCGAAGGTAGGCATCTATCGTCGTATGCACGCCTCACAACAAATGCCGTATCTACTAGACGACCTGTATGACATGGTACGTTCCTAGCTGTTCTTCTACATGAATACCTTCTAGGTGTCAAGATAGGCCTGGCACTACATGCCTGTAAAACAATGTGACATCATGGTCTAGCCTGGTCTGGATCATGGCCTGGTCTCCAGAGGGTAATCTATACTGCATAGATGCGTGCGTAAGTCGCGTGTCGGACGCTCAAAGTCAAGTGCGGGTGACTTCCTATGAAGGGTGATCAGCACTGCATGTACGCTACACTTTTACGTTTGCTCGAACTTTTAAATATCAATTCTTTTCAATATTCGAATGATCGAATGTATTCGAGAATGAGAAAACAAGCCTTCTCGATTGATTTTAAAAAAATGAGGTCTTCCAGTATACAAACTTTTGGATGACTCGAGTTATTAGAATCATCATTTGATTTTTTTTCAAGTATTAGATATTGTACACCATAGGTGAGGAACCGCGCGGTCGCCGCGATGCGTGCGTCTTACCTGCGTCTCGGCTGCGTCATAGGTGCGTCCAGGCCTATCCTTACTATAGAATCGAAAACTCGACAAACGCACGCATTTAATTCAAAATGCCTCTATCCTTGTAGTGTAAAACTGATTTTGTCTCAGAACAATGCTCACCGGTGGTGTGCCTAACAAAACATTTGGTTTCCGAGAGCCGTAAGTTTCTCAAAATCGTCATGAATCGCATTTCTCACTCCGTGGAATGCCATTGCGCACATCTCTGGAGCTTTTCTCTCAAGCTTTACAATGAACGACCCGAAATTCCGTCATAGTCCTCCGTAGAACTTGCGATACGCGGAAAATTGGCCACATTTCAGATGACGCAAACATATACTATAGTTATAGTACGATCCGTAAAAGCGAGCAAGTTCACTCTTAACTCTGGGCTATAAGTGTACAATACAGCTGCGATAGCATCTGCGCAAAAAACTCTGGGAAATTACACTTTTCCATAAGATTTAAAAGATTCAAGAGTCGCGCGCTCACGCGTGCTGTCGCGTGCACTCGCGTGCGGCCGCGAGCGCAGTTATTGATTGATGAGCCGGATTCGTGTGTAAATACCCAGCAAAGATTACGTACTTTTACTATATTTTCCACACTTTTCTTTGTTTTAGCAAGTTGTGAGAGATGTCAAATGAAAATGAAAATGAAGTACATACACTAATGCAGTCACGAAAGAAACCTTTAATATTTCTGTAAGAAGCTATACATATACTACCCAATCACTACAAGCGACCCATGATTAAGGGACAGGCTTGTCATGGAGCGCCGAAAATTGTGCAGTGGCGGTCTATCATTTTTGAATCACAAAATGCTGCCCATCTGATGCGCCGCGCCGCAGCATCTACGCGGAGCGGCAGATCAACTGGGCTGAGTAGCCGTCGGGCATTTCCGGTACTGATGTTTTTCTTATGTTTCCACGGTTTTTCCTTGTGTTCCTGTCTTTGTTCTCACACCGAAATGCTCGGATCACATTAATACCGGCAACGTCCGACCACCTCACAGCTCAGCTGGTCTACCGCGGTGCGTGGGAGGTGCGGCGCTGCTGAGCTATTCTGAAGTGCAAAATTGATTGGTCGACACTGCAAGTTACTGGGAACAATTAAGGAATATGAACAAATGGTAGGAGTAGCGTCTATAGTGGGCGTGGAAAATCGGATACATCACTTCCTTATCTACTTACGCAAATTTCATTTAATCGGGAAGGAAACTTTCCAAACCCTAGACAAAATCGAATTTTCTGGAATACGTTCTTGGAAGAAGGGGTATTTGCCAAAAAATCGGCAAAACTTTGCAGTTTTCGCTTATTCAGAAATACTGTGAGGAGCATACGCGCGAGCGACCACGGGCGATGCTAAGCGGGCCTAGGCGGTGCTCAGCGGGCCCACGCTGCAGATGCTGAGCCGTCTAATTAGTGATTCGAAATACTCAGTGGCCCAAATCTATTTTATTTTTCAAAAGTCAATAATCGATGAACAAGAAAATCCGGCAGTAGACCGATAATTCTTGTCAATTAGTGAGAACTAATGATAATACCCTGATAAGGTCCTTTAAAAAATACGAGTTCCGTGACTTGGCCTTTTTTGGACCGAAGGCGCTTACGTGATCATTAGTAATTCGTCACCCATTGGTGTACTTGTTATCAGGCTTTCCTTGACGAGGCCTATAGGCCCTGCGAGAGCTCGTTGACCATTTGATTTTCGTTTTTAACGCCGCTGGACTCCAAAGCGCACTAAACGCAGATGCGAACACCGCAGCTAGTTACTCAGATTCCACTTAGGACCGACCGGCATTACGAGCGCGAGGAGGCGAAAGCGGCGGCACTTCACTGACCCGGATCTCGTCAAGATGACCATTAAAAGCTTGAATCACTCACTTTTTGGTGGATTCGGCGCCGAGTACGACAGGCGGGCGCGCGCGCGTCAACGGCGCCAGAACGGGTTTCCTGGACGCGCGCGCGGCAGCGGCCGCGGCGGCGAAGAAACGCCTGGCGCGGCGGTCAGTAATGACGCCCGGTTCACGAGGTTTTGTGTTCGACAACGAGACACGCAAGAAATCGCCAGCGTCCGAACAGCGTCGTAGCGCCGCCGCGCGTGCGTCCAGCCGTCTAGAGAGGGAAATCGGCGTTCGCTGAGAGCGAAAACGGCTCTTCGGAAAGGGATCGCGGGGGGGGGGGGGGGGGGCGACGAGCGCGCGCGACGATCTCACGGCTTGGTCTGAGAAAAGCCTGGTATTCATTAGAAATGGCTCCAGTGGTCAGGGCAGAATCTGCGCCATGGCACTCTGACTGTCTGCGCATCCGCACATGTCATTATTATCACTCCTCTCGCCATCGATCAGGCTCGTGATGTGGTGTGTGCGGGCGAGTCCAGACCAATGCGCTCTCAGATAGTTGCGTTAAGTATGACGGACGGAGGGGTAGTTGGAAGAATGTGGTCGTTTGGGATTTCTGGGACCTAGACTAGTAAGCAAAAGGTTCCACAATGAGATGAAATAAAAGCTTTTTGGACCCACACGGTCTCCAGGACAACTGATCAAGTTCAATAATATTGCAAGTAATCGATTTCTTACCTCTCACTAAATCCCCTTTTTTTCAGAATCAAGAGAACATCAACTTTAATCCGGTGATGAACGACACTGTAAAGACAGAAGCAAGCGAAGGTGAGGAAAATCCATGATTTTCTAAGTGTTTTCCAGCCAGCATTGATCTTCCGCAAAGGCCTTCACTCAAATGAAAACAAATTAGATAAATTAATAAATCTAGCCCATTAAAATGTTGGTTCGGGTTAAATTTTGCACAGAAGTTGTATATGTTCTCGTCAGTGATGGTCTCAGAATGGAAGAAATGAGTTCGGGATGAAAATCTAATGTTCCCCAAAAAACTGGGTCGGGTAACTCGGAAAGAAAATGATTGTTGGCCACACCGAGTAATAAGTAAGTAATAATTTGAAAATTAATGGTAACATTACAATCAAATACATTCATTTCATTACAGAGCACTATTCGGTTAGTTCTTCCTCCGAAAAACATTCTGAAAACATTCTGCTGCGGTCCTTCCGAAAATTTTTATCTCTCCGTCTCTATCTTCTTAACCACATGAGCGCGATCTCTTTCTGCTGCGGTCCTTCGACATTTTGTCCGAGTAGGAAACACATTGCACGATTTTTTAGAAGAAACTTCACGTTTCGACAGAGAACGCGATCACCCTACGTATACGCCATTTTATGGTTTCTTTCACTTTCTTGGCCTTCATGATAAGGGGAAATTTTGATTGCTTATCGCATTGCAGAGCCTGTGCAGCAGGCGCCTAAAATTTTGAGCTTGCAGTGAAATCGCTGCGATTTCGTTGTCCGTGCGGTGGCAGCGTCGCGGCGATAGAATCGCATCGCTGCAGGTGTAACATAGAGCTCGACAAGGAATTCGAGAGAGCATATACTTTGGTGAAAAATTGGAATGCATGCGTCACTATCATTTTATTTTTTATTACTTATCAATATTTAGAAAATAACTTGCTTCAAATATTATATGTAGTAATTAATACCATATTATATAAAAATATCTCAAAATCTTCTTCGAAACAAGACACTCAAAAGACTCACATTAAA
>KN730550.1:14243-30138 GCA_000816745.1 Ancylostoma duodenale | reverse complement strand
TCAAACGTAATAATTACAAAAATTCTGGCTACTATCCTTGCAAATCTGTGACCTACATGCTTGCTATCACGAAGTAGTTGCATTGCATGGACGGCTTCCTCTTCAAGCCGACCACCCGTTCCTTCGATGAGTAACGGGTCAAGCAGATCACGTGTTAGACGGAAGGGCACTCGTTCAGGAATGGGTAAAGTTCTCTTACTATACTCCAAGATCATTCCTGAAAAAAAAGCAACACTTTGAGGACAATGAAGATCTTCGTGATTAAAAGAGACCATGAGCGAGATAACTTACCGAGGTCAATATGGACCAATTTACAGGTATCCGTCTCAAATAGGACATTGCTTAGATGGCGGTCACCGAGGCCTACCACGTATGTCACTAAATTGTCGGTGCTCACTACTAGCACTGAGAAAACATTATTGATACCTACCAATACTCCACTGAGCCAAGCTTTTACGATAGTTGTTGATCATCTTGGTCCACTCGCGCACTGTTGTATAGTTGCGGTAGAAGAAGTGCCTAGTAAGTGTGAGTTTTTTCAAGTATTTCACCATTTACCCATCAAAAAACTAATAATTAAACATACAGACCACCACATTTCTACAATTTTACACAGTAAAAAGCACCTGAAGACTGGCTGAAATCTAGCGCAGGCCTCCTGGAACATGACCGACGCCTGGTTTCCGGGACTCTTTGCTGCATCCTTCAATACATTACGCATTTTGATAGCTCTTTCATCCTGAGGTTCTTCTTCCGCATGCAGTCCTCCTTGCAAATCTAGCCCACACAGAAGCTGTTCTATAAAACAAAATGAGTTATGGACATGAATACCACGAGGAACTGAGAATGCCACATACTCAGTGATGTGGTTCCTTGGCAGAACTCGATGATACCGCATTTAGAATCGAGAGGCACCACCTAAGGGAACAATTACAGCTTTATGTAACAAACAATAGAGGAAAAAAAGCTCAAGGAAAAAGAGATACGAGAGAATTTCCACAAACTATCAGTCAAAACTCACTTTATATGTCCTGAGAAACGCAGCATCTTCATCATCGTTCAAAATGCTGTTGACTATCGAAAAAAGCTGTTCCACGAGGCAATCCTGCCGCACATCTTCGTTCTAAAAAACCTGAATTCATCTAAAACTTGTTTTCCGTTGAATTTACACGCACCTTCCAGATGAGTTTATACAATCTTCCATCACTTCCTTTAGTCCGAAGCACTTTAGGTGCTGACAACCCATCTGCCTGTATACATGTTCGCTCCATAGGTCCCCATTTAACTAATTCATCACCGGAGTAATCACCTGGCATGCAGAGCTGAACAAGCACATTTGTATAGACAACTATTAGCTATAAAAAGCAAAAATCACATCTTAGCCAGGCTTCGCTCACCTTCTGATCTATCACAGGCAGAGGAACACGTTGGAGAACATCGGTCAATCTAACTATCGACAGCTTATCTAACATTTCGTATTGAACTGTAGAGGAAAAATTGAACCTATCACAAATGAAACTAATCTTCAAGTTTACACAAACCCGCACTGCTTCCCGGGACCTGCTGTTTTTTAAAGAATCGTGTGTCAGCAACCTTTGCTGCTACAAATTGCATGTATGCAACATGGGCTGTAGTCATGTCCTCGATTATTTCGTGAAGACGCATTTTTGCCGCTCTATCAGCAACTCTGCGCTCTGCTTCCTCAAGAATCGTTTGCACAATAGGAGCGTGGTTCTAAATTCAATGAAATTGTCGTATTGCTGCCATGCTAGAAAAAATGTTACCGATTACCTCGTTGAATTTGTACATTAGCACTGTATGAAGAACATGAAAAGGGTATGCCATGATAATTTTCACGATCATCTGTAAAAACATCATCATTAAACTAATTTTTATCGTTCTGAGGAGGTTAAAGAAATGGAAGGCTAAATAGCACTGGAAATCCTTACCGATCTTACAACAGGAGCAAGAATGCTCTTTGTGAAGCAGTGACTCATAAGATGACCAACAACGTGGACCCATATAGCCGGCACCATACCGCTGGCAACATACATCTACAAACATTCGGAAAATTTTTGGCAATCATCCCAGCACAACCCTAAATGGCGTACGAACCCTAAACGTCTTCACAACATCCTTCTCTCCATCAAAACGGAATATAACGTCGATCAATGGAAAAATATGTCGTAAAATTCTGTCGTTTCGCTGCTTGGGCTGTTGCGGCTGCTTGAGGTAAGGTTCAGACAGCAGTTCTGCAATAGTGGATCTGTATTTGTGAAACTCGGGTGGATCAACGTAGATTGAATTTGGATTAGAAAAAAAACCAAGGGAATGATCACAGTTGTCAAAGATTTATAGAATGCCTGCATGTCCTCAAAGTTTAATAAGCACTAAACATAAAACAACGAACTCAGAGCTTCCAGGCCAGCCCACACAGTGTCCACAGCTGTCGCAACTAATTTTTGTTTAATCGCCTCCACGGCTTCTCGTTCACACTTTAACTCGCATTCAATGCGTCGACCGGCGTGTGTTGGGGCCCTGCAATTCAAAACATTATCACTGCAAACGAACAGTGCAACAAAAAAAATTAATACCCCTGTGAAGCAATACTTCGCTGTCTGGTCCATTCTCGTATAGCGTCCTCTCTCATGCGAAACGCCCTCGATTCCATGTGCTCTTCAATGCCAGTCAGCTGACGTGCTGCCAGTTGATGAAGTAATAAGAATATTCGAAGACGTGATTCACTGCGAACCGCCAACTTCTCAATTCCTTCACGACCCTGAGAATACACTATTTAAGAGCGAATGTCTTATGTAAAACGATGTTATACCTTTTGCAGCAAGATTATCGCTTCGTCCAGCATGTTTTTATGATCAGCAAGCAGCTCTGCTAACAAACATCGTGCTTCAATTTCATCAGTAGGATCACGAATTGTCCTATATCAATGATAGATTATCACAGTGGGATATGAAAATTTTCCAGCAACTACTGTTACAACTAACGTAGATTGAAGAAGAACATGCAGATGGTGCTCTGCTGCATTGTATTCTCCCTTAGCGACCAAAACCTTGCACTTCTCGATGGTCAACGAATCTCCATCGTAGTTCTTCAACATCGTAAGACATGGCTTAAGAAACATCAGATTACTAAATATAGCAGTAGATTCACCAATAATATTGCACTTAAAGCACGACTCTTTCCAAGTTCATGGCCATGATTTTTCTAGAAGGAGTGACAAAAAATGGGTTGTCCTGAGTATTGTGGGGGAACGATGTCCTTGTGCTCTGCTCGGATTCACAGAGGATGTTCTAATGGGATTTCATGGATGAGAGCACGCAGTCACAGCAGCTCAGGGTGGTCACAGTCGCCATCTGATGAGAAAAGAAATGAAGAGAATTTGAGGTTACCACTCCACGAAAACGCCCGATCCCCTATTGCTTGCCAGCAGGAACAGGAGCTTGGATGGACTATGTGCCCCCTTCCCCAACTAATGTACTCCGCGATCTTACCACTTGAAATTTCTAATTTTCCAGACACCCCCCCCCTCCGAAATCACATGCGATGAAACAGCTTCCGGAATCTGGATAACGTTAGAACATGCAGATGATGCGCTGCAGTACTGTATTCTCCCTTGGCCATCAAAGCATTGCAGTTCGATGGTCGACGAATCCCCATCGTACCTCTTGTGTTCCCTCCTCCAACTAAGGTACTCCGCGACCTTGCCACTTGAAATTTCCAATTTTCTGGACATCCACCCCCAAGTTACATGCTTCCGGAATCTGGATAAAGTAAGCTCGGGGTTGGTTGACTTCTTCAAAGCCTGTCACGCGGAGTAAATTAGGGAACTTAAAAGCATATTACAACTGATGCTCAATCTGATTAGTTTTAGAATCATTACAACCCTATAAGCACCTTGCCGAATTCTGTGGAAAGGCCGCGATGTATTTGCCAGCGATTTTACCCCAGAAACGGATCAGCCGGAGCTCTGGAGAACAGAGGACTTCTATAGGATTTAGATAGGATGCGTTTGGCGGCTAAACCTTTCCCTAACAACTGGGGAACAGCTTTCTGCCCATGGTCAAAAGTGGGTTTTTCTTGGTAGCTTGGCACTCCTGTCTGGAAACTTGTAGAGACGTTAGGTGCAAGGAGTACCCGGGATGGAGACCCGAATGTGAGGCCCAGTGGGCCTCGCTGTCCTTCGATGAGGCAGAAATATGAAATCAAAATTTCTTGAACATAAGCCGCACCCTGTAGAAGTAGGTCATTGACACTAATGGTGATTACGCCTCAGACTTATCGTTAATGATTGAAATAAAAAGCTGTGAAATAAAAAATGACTAAACTGCCGCAATGTTTCACGGACGACCTGTTACTTAAACAATAAAAGATCGTAAACAACTCACAGCAAACGCCTTCAAGTCAATAAATCTCCTGGATAATTCCGAAACTGCGATGCTCAAATCATAGCGGTACATTTGGGCAACGTCTCCCAAGTCACATAATCGTGACAGGTAGGTGGTAAACAAAATTAGTCGATTAATTTGCAGCACCTGTAAGAACGGAAAGTGATGAGCTCTAGTGCAAACAAGAAATTAGCTTCAAAAAAAAAACCTTCAGATCTCCAATCGCAACACGACCCTTAAGATCTACCACTGAAAGGTCGCGGAGATGATTAATATTCGTGAGATTCGGCAGTTCACTCTTCGCTGCAGATTCACACTCCATACTTCTGAAGAAAAAAAACTCTGCAGATTTCTCTTTACTGGGGACAGCAAAGAACTGTAAAGCCACTGTACAAGTGTATGAAACGAAAAGACTACCCACTCCAAATAAGCCAACATTTCATTGCAAACCAGTGAGCTAGATGAGTACAAGAACGCGAATAACCGCTCCTCGTGAGAAATTAATCTGTAACAGTTTATCGGATACCGAAATGCAAATAAACTTTCAGAGGCACTCAGTATTATCCAATCACCTTTTTGGATAGCTGATCACGCTTCCTTTATCAGCACGAATGGCCAAACCATACTTCAGTTCACGGCAACTGCCAGGGTAATTAATTCCACTAAACATTTTCAAACCACATAAACATTGTGGTGACTTAATAAATAATGAAAAACTCACCAATAAGAATACGCATCAACAAGATCCTGCAAAGAAGCTTTGGGATTTGAAATGATGTCAAGCCAATCGAATCTAGTCCTTGCAAAGAACACTCGCACTTTATCATCATTCTGAAAACATCATCAGATCAGCTTCAAAAAAAAAATTAACAAACATTTCGGCATGTGCAAACGATAAAACTTTTTTTTGCCGCAAATTATTCAAAGAAAATGTTTTCAAAGGACGCTTAGAATTTCAGCACAATTTTTGATGTCATTGAAGAGGTCCTTGGAGGTTTGAATCAAAACACGATCTAAGTTTTTAAGCTTCTCACAACATTTCCTGTAATGAGTTTAGCAATCGAACCAATAAAACATGACACCCACCTGCACCTCAGTTGGCAGAGTTTTCAAGCCAGAGATTGAACCAATCGTTATATAGATCTCCTTAAGTAGTTCGACAAATTGTGCGTTATCCACTTTTGCACCATGAAAAACGGCCAAATGGCGTCCTCCTTGGTGAGACATGATTCTGAAAGAAATCAGTCGTTCACTACTCGAGACACAACTTATGAAGAAAAAAACTTACGCATCATAAAGAACATTAGCGACAGCGAAGGCGAAGTTTGGGAGATCAGCTAACAGACAGCATTTGATGATAGCACACATCCCATCGAAATAAAATTGATAACCTAATTTAACCCGCGAAAGACGGCGAAGTCCTATCCCATCAACACACTCTGCCAGACAACGCGCCATTCGAGTTCGAGCTGATTCCAGCTCAGAATCAACATCTGAGAGGAACAAAATGAAATCTAACGGAGCCAGTATCTTCTTACAAATCTATTGGGATCCTTAGCGAATTATTACATCCTTCTATGCTCGGATTAGCAGATCAAAACCGGTAGCTTCTCCCTAGTTGCGATAACAGTAGCACCGCAAAAAGCTGATTACAGAATTTTAGAACGCGATGCGTTGTAGCATCAGAGAGAGACTCTCAATTTCCGTGAGCAAACGAGTAACTTGCTGAAGCGTTAGTTAACAACCAACAAACCTGATGAAACAACAACGCTGGCATACTGTAACACCAGCTGTGTAGCTGTTTCTGCACTGGAATCGTCCATTGCCAAAACGTATGGTGCAACAATCTGGCAGAGTTTAGGCTAAAAAGAACTAATATTACGGTGATGAATACTGTAGTCCAAATGAAAGCGTAAGACAGCTACTAAACTCTACGTGGAGTATAGCAGCAACCTAAGAAAATAATAATTATAACCTACCACGCAACATGCGTATCGGCTAATCACACGAAATACACTAATAGTACTATCGACAGCGCACATTGGGTCGCAGTCATCAATTGATCCTTCATCCATTGAATTAGCACTGAAGTCCGTCGAATTTTCATCAGCTTCAGGCACAAGATCACGATAAAGCGAGATCAGCCATTGCGAAATGAGATCTGTAGGTTCATGCTGCAAAAAGACGATGTTACTACATATATCGATGCAAGTACCAGATTAGTTGGCAAAGGTAACAAACCGAATTATGTCCAACTACACTGGGATGAAGAACTGCCTGATCTTGAAAAGCTTCACACGAAAGAATACGCAGACAGCTGATGAAGACGTCTGCAGATTCCAACCTATAATCAATGCAAGGTGTCTTCAACATAAGAGTTAAAAGATACTAGGACTTCAAGGTCACTGGGACTGGCGCCAAGAGTGCTAGCAGGGAGCATGAGTAGAAAAAACTCGATATGATATAATATTAGGGATGTAGGAACTGTTTTCCAGACCAAATTTGCAAGTAATAAAGTCCCTTGCAACTAAAATAGAACTTTAGAAAATCTTATCATCTTACCTGTGATCACTCAATACCAACTGGCAATAATCTCTTATGCTACGAATCGCATAATGACACTCCAACTTCCGAGGAGGTACAGAGTTAGAGTCAGCAAACGAAGCAAGAATAGGAGCTATATAGCAACGAATAAAAGGTAAAGTATCCCATGCTAGCAGCAAGCTCGACAAAATATCTAAAAGTATTGATTAAAATAACTAGAAATTAAGTTCAGAGATGAAACTTACCATCCTTGGTGGTGTCATCAATCAGGTTATCCTTTCTAGCTTTCAAGTTCGAGCGCACACACCTCCAGAATTCAGCACAATGGAAAACGCGAACATCCTACAGATAACAGTTCAGCTTATGAAAATCCAACTGTAGAGGAATTACCTACCCTCACTGTCCCACTGCAGAGGAACTCTTCAGAAGCAGAGTTGAAAAGCTCCTTAGCACCTTCAGCTTTTGTGAATTTGGCAATGTCCAGACTACATTTTAGATGGAAAAGTTCATCAGGAGAAAAACAACCCAACTGGTTAACCAGTTCAAGGATGCCGTCAACCATGCCCGGATTGCTGCAGAAATTACACTTATCAACGAAATACAAAGTGGAAGAGAACGAATACAAAAGTGTACCTCTCCGCAACGAAGTGAAGAATAGTAGATGCGACAGAGAAGAGGGTCAGAAGAAAACCCCTAGCCATGTTTGTATTCACTGTACATAGAAGACCAGCTCCAAGAAGAGCTCGAATATTATGCAGCAGTTGCAGATGACAATTTCGTTTGACACACATCTTACCCTGGAAGGAAATGCGGACAAAATAGGAAAATAGTAAATTAGAACACAAGGAAGTCAATGAGGTGACCTGAAAGAGACCCATGTAGAGAAATAATGGGGGTTTTGGCATGCTTGACCAAATCTAAGTTAACTTTGGATCTTTTGAGCCCAATCAAATAAACAAATGGGCGATCAGTTGCACATGCTGAGCCCACATATTCAGTAACTATTTGTCTAATTCACCAAGGGTGATAGTTAGATCATCCCATCAATTAATTCATCTCAACTCATCTCTTTCATCTCATTAAACACTATGAGCTTCTGGACGGGTTCTACGAAGTCTATTCCAACATGTTCTGCACTGTTCAAGGTGTCCCAATCCATTACTCAATGTTCGTAGCGGGAAATCATGGCTCTAAAGCCCAGGGAGGAATGGCTGTTCGCTACAGCTCCAAAGCCTATTTTTGCTATTTGTGCCTTACTTGCTTTCACCCACTGCTTATAGGAGGTGGACTTTCACAAGTTATCACTTACAACACTCAGATACTAGAGGATGGAACTAGCGATGAAGTCTCCGAAATCAACATTGTAGTCCCATTAATAGGAAGGAGGAAAAGTTCAATTTACAAATAAGCTGCCAACTCAGTTCGAGACTGTTACTTTTTAATCAACATGCAGCAGCGGAAAATGTCCAGATGTCAGCTTATCCGCTCCCGCTACTTGTACCCGACCTAAAAGAGCAGCGGAAGCTGGCTGTTCACTTTAGAAAACATAAAGAGCGTGTGCTAACTCACGGCTTTCCAAAAGTTTGTCAAGAGTGTGTGCGGTTCAATTAACAACTGTTTCCAGAAACTACTAATGAAAAGCTTTTCATGCCTGAAATTTTTAAAAATTAACAACAAAAAACACAGAGAACAAAACAGCTGAATACAAATGGTAAGAAAATACCAACTCACCAACCATCCATGCGTAATAAAAATGCAGCGGTGAAATGTTCAACATCCAACAATTTCACACCTCGTCCACGGAAAGATTCAACAAGCTTGTCATTACGAAGAGGTGAAATGACACTGAAAATATTTCTATATTGAAAAAAAGAATGGGCGGCAGTTCACAGAAAATTCTTCCATTGACAACAACTTTCGTGAGGGGATCCCTTTTAAACAATGGAAACAAGTGTTAGGTGCTATGTTGAAGATGATGAAAGGCATGTAGCAGTTAAGTGACGCACTTGATATAAGGAATTCGCATAGGTTGTGACTGTTGAAGCATGATTGAGTTATAATGGCAATCCAACAGCAACGCAAATTCAGGAATGAGCTGGTCGCACACCTAAAAATGGTGCAGAGATGAGTAAGCACAGCGAAAAAATAGTACTTCACACCTGGAGAACATCGTCCCTTTTTATTACAGCACCGAGAACCAAAGGATGAAGACTGAACAAAGTAGGGTCAGATAGCACATCCCGCACGAGTTTCTGAACGAACACTTTACCGCACTTTCAGCACGTTCCAACAAGGGGAAAATGCATTTGCGAATTCCGGAAAAATTCCGGGATTTGCTGCTGCATTTTCCTCAACCAATTTCCAGGTCAGCAAACAGATTTAGAAACTATACCATAATTAGTATAACATTAGACCCAGCTCGCTCCAACAGCGTAGAAATCAGTTCCCAACTGAGAACTGAACTTGAAAGCGACTTCAAATAACGGATGACTGAGGAGATGTCGACGCAATTCAAGTCCACAGATTTGCAGCCTCCAGGCTAAAAATCTAATTTTAAGAATCAGAAGAGCTATACGTCACAATATGCAGAATAGAACGAAACATGGGGTGGAGAAATTCCCAAACTCTACTCAGCATTAAGATGATGAAAATTAATAAAATTTGGAGAAGATCAGCGAATCGCTAGCGGTTTTCTATGCTAAATTGTTGCTTCGCTATAGCAAAATTTACGCTAACCTCGACTATACCATCAATTACACAGAGCAGAGCTGTTTGTGAAGAAAAGGTGTTTCTGCATTGCTAAAATGGTACAAAATGGACTTTCCCTCTCCTACTATTTTTTGCGTTTCCAAAGCCTCCTACTTTGTCGAGAGAATGATGGAAGACATCTACTGTAACAAGCAACTAAAAGAAAAAACTCAGAATGCATCACCTCAGAGAATCTCAGGATACAATTGCTCAGGCGTCGACGATACATTTCGGCTTCGTCTAGGTCGTACTCGCCCTCAGCAAGATCTTCATCAATGATTTGCCTACAGGCAACGAAATAAGTCTTATTTTTCCTACACAATGAGAAAACCAGTCTAGAAAAAGAAAACCTACCATATCTTGAGTACAAGACGTCGCCTGAATTCTTTGTCTATTATATGCCCGCTTTCATCCAGAAGTAAGAGAAGGTCCGAAACAGTGTCCACCTCTGCAGTAAAAAGCTCGAGAAGATTACCAGCTGCTCTGCGCACGTCCAAGCTGTCGTGAGCGCTTAGGTACTTTCCAATACTTCTCATGACATTTTTCTGCAAGAAAATTCGGAAGTTAAATTGATGAAACCAGACAACGGAACCTCTCAACCACTGACCTAGCTTTTTTTCTATTCAATTCAATTATGGTAACAAGGATATCAGTAAAGTACGTACGGTAGTATATAGTCGACCAAAAACAGGAAGAAAACACAACTTACAACTATAGCTGCGGAAATATTGAGTTGGACAGGTCTAGTTACTAAGTACGCAGCAAGCGCTGGACAGTCATGGAGTCGAGACGACAATATATGAAGAAGATTTGATGAGATCAACTGAGGGTGGACGTTGTGTAAGTTAATAAGCAACAGCAAATCCGGCTCAGCGTTACTAATTACCTCGCACGCCCAACGTTCCATCACCTTAAACATGTGAAAGTTGTGCTCAACGCAGTGAAAAGAAAGCGAATAATGCCAACAACTGACGGCAACCAAATTTGTGCAACGCATTTCAAAAGGCACGTCCACGCTAGATCGAAGCATTAGGTACGAGCACCACAAAGCAATTCGCCTTTCTTGAGATGAATCTAAAGCGGATACAACATTATAAGAAAGCTTCCCACAACAGAAATGAAGTCAGAGCAAAATGAGCGAATGACAATGGAAAATGGATGTCTACATATACGTATACCTTACCACGCCTTAGCCAGAATTCTTCAAATATTTCAGTGATGTAGTGAACCATCTCAGGAATAACCACAAGGGGAACTTTTGATGCGATGGTTTCGACACGAGCACAAGTTTCTGACAGTCCGTATAGCTCCAAATCTCTCTCAATTCCAACTTTTGCTTAAAACAATAGAAGATTTAGAAATTGTAGATGTATTGAGCAAGAACGAGCGACAATCTTACAATCAGCTGGAGCCGGTGACTTCGCTGGTCTTTTCGGATGTAAATAGCAAAGTACGTTCAGTGGCTCCCAAACACTATTCTCAGATCTAATGTGAGTGATTAGCCATTCTGCTAGTTGGCAACGGAACCTGTAATTAACATGTGGTAGATAAGAAAGGCTACAGGGACAACCGACTTCCGCACTGCTAATTAACCTCCACTGATCGATTCCACTCTTTCTGTCGCTTGCTCCAGGAAATGGCTTCAATTCATCATACTCTAACTCCGTTAGAACATAAAGGACCAGTTCGTAAAATATCGGTCCATGAGGAGCAGTACTCCGCGACAACACATCACAAACTGCATCAGTGAGATCATCATCCCCTCCAACTCCCTGAGAAAAAAAAAACAGACTCGGATTGGTACTTACTGAAGCATTGGCCTTTTTAGCTAGTTAATCCAGGTCAAAACAGTAAGAAGAAACATACACTTCGAAACCTCTGCAGAATTGACTTCACGAGCAAACAAGCAGCCTCAAAACTACACCCCACGTGCGCAGATGACAACGCAAATTTCCATAAACATTTTGTTTCCTGCAGTCCGTTCTGGAAAGCACAGGGTTTCCTGAAGGAACACATGAAAACTGTTAAATCTCGGCGATACCTCTGAATCAGAGCTGCACAGCTGGTCGAGTGCGCCCAAAACGAGCAAATTATTCAGAAGACGACAGTAAGAAGGCAGCTGCCTGTCACTGCAAGTACAACCCATTGAAATCGAATTCCGAAGAGACAAAAAAAAAGAAAGGAAGAGAATGGAATAGTTGATTTCACGCTTGTGAAACTCCTACAATTTAATAAGGCTCCTGGCATCCCATAGTTTGGTGGCCATGCAGGTAAGGCGATGAGGATCTATGCGGTGAGACCACCGGGATGTGATCTCACAACCAAGAGAAAGACATGAAACGACAAAATGTGGGCGATCGTTGCAGTCGATCCCCTCAGCAAGATTCCATTCGGTGATCATCTAAAATCATTCGCTTCCTCATCATGGTAACAAAAGGAAATAAACTGACGTTATGAACGGTACCCACATCCAGCACGTACTGCTTTTTTCTCCGCTTTGCGTGCTGAGTATAAACGTCTACCGTGATGTCCATATTTTCCTGGCTATTTGAAGTGGCGGAATCAACGATGACAAGCAGCCTTAATAATCAATTCAACTGGGACAACAAATAACTAAAGTCAAAGCAGTTGAAACAATGTTGTTAAGAATCCCTTAAGGGAACATCGACAGCAATATCCGTTCTATAAATTTGCCTATAAAAAATCAAAGTTCTCAAATTAGTACGTGAAACTCAAGGTCAATTCCAAACAGATGAGCAAGAATAGCAATAAAAAGGATGAAAGAAGAAAAATCTGGAGAATAATGCAATCGAATGCAATCAAATACTGAGGAGTCAAAATGCACTCTTCAGCACAGTAATGAGAAAGATGGGTCACACTACGATGTAGGAATATGGTATGAAGGAAACTGACGGACACTTTGAATGCTTTCATTTGAGTATAGTATAGTATACCATTACGAGTTATCCAAAGCGTCCTTAGAAAAAGAAGTCACATTACCTCGCAAATAAGGGGATGTAATCCTTCTTCAATTCATACTCGACGCGATTGAAAGAAATTGAACATAAGGCACTGGAAAGAAAACAGTGACAAATGAAGTGCATCAAATTAAGCTGCCCGCTGACCTATGCGATTATCCTATGCGATTATAAGGCCTGTTAAACATATGTAGTGTTACAGTTTCCAGAAGGCTATTCATGTTACATGAACATGCCTGCTAACCACATAGATATCGCTTTCAGTTAGCAGCTTAGGTTGGTGTATTTTCCTAGTGAGTACTTGTGAAAAAAAAACATGAAAAAAATGATTCTCACTTTCGCAAAACCTCGCATACGCTCTGAGCAAGTACGTATGCTTCGTTTGGCACCAAACAGCTTGGCCTACTGTCGGGTACAGCCAGATGGAAGAGACGATCGAAAAATGTCCAGGCGCTTTCCTGTTGATCGAAGAATCAGTCTATCATCTCATTAGCAGAGAAAATCAGCAAAAACAGCACACCAGATCATTGATGGCAGCAGAAGAAAAGTTTAGCTTCTCAACAAAAGAGGAGGCGAAAGGAATACAGTGTTGAAGAATGACTTCCCTGCATTCGATTCCCCAATCGTCAATGACCAATGAAAGCAGTTCAAATACGTATTCAATCTGGCCACTCAACCTAGAAAAGAAAAATAAATAGCAACAACGAGTGCTCATGGACGAAATGTCGGCGGATAGAAGGCACATCCTTCAAGGAGTGACAAAAAAGGTCAGAAATGCCGAAAACGACCAAAAAGGCACTCTTTAACAAACTCAGGCCCACGAAATCGCCTAGTTATTACCCCAACTTTTTCAGGGTTTTTACACGATTTTTCCTGTTTTGTTCAATATTCCAGCAAGACACTTTTAGGGTATAACGCTTAAACCAAACGCACTTGAAAACTCCGTTTCTTCTTACTGCATTGAAAAACGTTCCAAGCATGTCAACAACTAATTTCTGACCACCGTCTCCTGATACAAGCGTGGATTCGTTTATGTGCTTGAGGATGCTTCGTGCAATTCGTAAATAGTTTCCACATGACCTCCCACCGGCGTCCATGACAATTGGAAACCGGCGCCACACTAATGACCACAGTTCTGCAAAGTCATGGGGCGATTTTGGTTTTGCAACCAATAAGTGCAAAGGTACAACGTAGAAACTTTTGTTGATTACTGAAATAGTTGCACGAAATCTCAAAAAATCATACCCTTCAGAGGATCCGAAGCGATGAGACAGGTACAAGTGGTGACAAATTTAACCAACACATTGGTAATATCATCCTCAACCCAAGTCTGAGACTGCACAAAAGGGCTTTCCACAACACTGACGGAGAAGCGAAGGAAGTCGATGTAATCAGCATATAAAAGGTTCTCTGAAAGACTGAACTGTAAGAAGGAAAACGGAATTATGTAAGCAGTAGCGAGAGACTGAAACAACGGCAGGAAGAAGAGTGGAAACAAAGGCGAAGAAATGGAAAGTGGAAAATTTACTAACTATCACATAGTCTACTTAGTACAGTTAGTGTTAGCTCCAGACTTCCAGTTTTCCAAGAAGAAACGCTTTTGCTGAGCTTTTCACCATTTTCGTCCACCTCCTAAAACAACGTCTAATCGATTAGGCGGAAAGTGCATAAGGTTTGGCGATGGAATGCTGAAGACACAGCAGATCTGAAGCCATCGCTACACATTTTTTTATCTCAATTACATTACTATTACTATTAATACGAATTGTTAGTTATTTTAATCAATCGAATGTAACCACTGAGATGAATGAACATTCAGCTATTGCCTCATCAGGAGAATAAAGTGAGCATTAATTTTCAGATTGGGCGTGTGAACAAATGTGTTAGAGGAAGAAAAATAAGTAAAGGAACTCACGATCAGCGCAAGCGTACAAAGGTCCTTTACTAGTTGGTTAAGTGGGAGGGCACTGCTGTCCGAGCCAGAGATGTAGAAGGGCAGACAATTCGAAACTATTGTGGCGATATCCCGCTTAGCTGCCTGAAAAAGTATGATTAGTCAATGCCTTCAACGCACCAGATGTTGCCAAAGGTTGCCGCTATACTCCACATGGAGAATAGCGCCAGTCAAAAGTTTCTGCTTTGGAAGAGAGTTGAAATTGTCAAGAGATACTGGATTGCATTACTTCATTCGCGCTGCAACGCTTGCAAGCAACTAGTCATAAATCTTCTGGTCGTTTTTAATCAAGTAAGGGTTGAAGAAGGAGAAAAACATAGTCCGCTTCAGGAACGACGACATTTGAGTACTTGTATGATCTGCATTTATCGCCTGTCTCTCCGAATATAACTGGTTCTCCCTTTCTCTAGTATCTTCATAATTATGTTTCTCAGTGAAACACACCATATATGACGCTGTCAACTAATTTGTCCTAGTGAAAATGCAAATCAGAGAAGGAATGGCAAAATCCGAACGGTTCGAGTTCTGCCACTGTTTCATTTTCACTGTGCCATACCCCAAATGGTCCGGATTTTGGCCACTCATTCCCAACTTGCATTTTTACTAGGACAAATTAGTTGGCAACGTCATATATCACTACGTAACGGGAGTTGCAGCGGCTCCCTTTAGAGTTGTGAGTGGTAAAACATGTTCATAGTGAAATTCAAATCTCATAGTAAAACTACAAAAAAAAATACAGCAACAAACGGAGCTTTTCGCTATTATAACAGCCACCACTTGTCTTGAGACACATTTCACACTTCACTAACGAGAACATATGTAGTTAACTTTTACCGTCCTTTTTGTTTCCTCTTTTGATTGTTGCGCTCCTCTAGCGACATAAACGGTATTGTAATCGTCTCTTCAGCTGGTAAATCACGTCATAAGTACGGTTAACCCTTGTTAGAAGAGGGGAGAAACCCGACTTTTTGCCTAACGCTACTGCCAGATTGCTGCTGGCGTTAACGACTCCGCTAATGACACGTGCACAATGCATGCAGCAAAAAAAGCGACAAAGAATCGAAGGAATTCACAATGAGAACCGGTTCAGTTATCCTTTTGCACGAATAGATATGAAGTGGAACCCCATGCCTGTAGTTCACTGGAATAGTTTTAGTTTCGACACATTCATAAGCTGGTAGAACACTAAACGAGTATCTCGGACTGTTAGAATGCTATAAACTTCTGAATGTGTCGAAACTAAAACTATTCCAGTGAACTACAGGCAT
>KN730550.1:0-13928 GCA_000816745.1 Ancylostoma duodenale | reverse complement strand
CACAACTAATGCGTGCTTGAAAGCGGGGTCCACCCCACTAGTCTCCAATCTCTCCATACCTATTGGAGACTAGTAGTTCACGGAATGCAGCTCGTAATCAGCGAATTGTTTTTGAATGAGAAGAAAAGGGAAGAAGGAAGTCGAAGGTGGAGCGCAGCCGAGCTTAAGTTTAGACAAAAGCTTACATAGGTTTAGGTTCAGACATAAGCTTAGATTTAGCTGTTTACAGAAAGAGGTTTACAACCACTTCTTGGTGGCCACCAATTCCATTTTTCCCGAATAAAAACCGGGAGTTATGTATTTCCAAGCACCCTCACCTCACGTTCTCCAACTCGCTTGATCTTCTTCTCCAGTAGCGCGTTGATCAACTTTGATAATTGTGGAAGACCACTGAGAGCATGTTCTTGCGATAGCGAGTGCTCACTAGGTAACATTTCATATCTAAATTGCATTGAACTTTAAATTACTAATACATGCCAAGAAAGTACAGCGAATACATGCCAAAACTCATAAAAACTGTTTGAAAATGGTGCTTGAAAGATATTTGAAAAAATTAAATAAGTTCTGCAGAAGCGCGTCGATTTCACGTACAATTACGTACCACAGCTGCAGCTGGCGAAATCATAAACAGTTTAGTGCGCCCCATGGGTTCGCTGAACCAGCTCGACCTACTTCGTGAGGAGCATCTGAAGCTACAATCCAAGTACGAGCAGCTCCAACAGCAATATGCCTTCCTGCAAGCAAAGGTGGACCCTGGCCAGAGCCCGGATGCTGGTTCGCTTGCTGGCGAGTTGTTCGCCACCATGAAAAATTTGTTCGAACAGCACACATTCAGGTGGGTTTCTGTTTTTTTTTTTGCAGGTTTTATTTGCTTACATTTGATCTCCTCTTTTCCTTTATGCTATTATTGCAACAACCCTAACATTTTCTCAAATTCCGTTGTGCTCGCTCTAAATCGGTAGGGATTACACCAGTAAAAAGTATAAACTTTTGAAAATACCATAAACTAGCGAAGCTTTTTTTAGTACTAGGTGGAGTAATGAAGTGATGGGAGAATTTTTGCATTAATTCTTCAGAAATGGGTGTTTCTACCTGTTGCTCTTACTATGTATGAGTTTTTAATTCATTGAATCGTTCAAATATCAGGAAAGGAGATTTTGAAGGTGGCCTAATCTTTTACCTGTTGAGAATTCCGAACCAGACGGAAAATGTTGGTACTATCGTACTCAACTACCAATTACGTGCTCGTACCGCATACAAAAACCTACAACATAAGACAATGTCGCTTGTCTTAATGGAGTGATTTCCAGTACCTAGATTGCACAGATCATTTCTAGTGTTTCTAATATGCAGGATAACTTCACTCGTACCATCTTTGACGAATTGTCACAGTTGCTGCTAAAAGTGATAGTTTAGAGCGTGTATGCACTTTACCAGCAGCCCGTGCAATTGTTTTGCTTCCGTTCGTTTATTTTATGCTCACATTGTTATGAACTAATGGGTTGTTCGCAGTGTGCCGGCAATCCTCCTTATTTTCTGCGATTAATCATTATGAGTGAATGCTGTTCGCTTGAATCATAGCTGGTAACATTATCGCTCTGCTCAGGTAAACGAGTACTTAATGCGATTGGAGGATGCAAACGAAACGATTGAAATACGAGCTCTTGTGTAAAATACGGTTTTTTCTTTTACATGTCATCCAATGCTTAATCATACGCAAAACCTACGCATATGCATACAAAACACACTAGCTACCTCATTTGGTGCAAATCACAGCGGAACCCGCGAAAGTCCACGGGCATCCTAACCTCATGCAGAATCCATCTGCAGTCATAGAAGGGGTGGTTTCTAGGTTTCCTGAGTTGATGCAAAATCTGAGTGTTTCTTCACAGTCACTTGTTTGGAACATATTCGGCTGCGTTTTTAATCAGCGATACAATAAGCCTAGAGAGTTGCTTGTGGGTCTCGTAGTGGAATATCTTGCTATGTCCAGGAGCCTCCATATCGTTCCCTCTTCGGTGCTCTTTCCATATCTTTTTTAAGGTTTTGATGTTCATAGTTGCACCGTTTCCATTCCTTTCCAGTGATATCGTCATTCGTGTTGATGGTCGAGATGTAAAATGTCACAAGTTTTTGTTGATGACACGAAGCCATCACTGGAACGATTTGGAAGGCCTCGATTCCGTTGAAATCAAAGGTGAATGAGATATTCCCTTCTGAGGATCTTTCATTTCTGATTAAGCAATTGCTTCGTTCCTTTATTCCGATTTAGCTTTTTTTTACTGGATCAGCTATAAGTGTTAGATCCCAGATTTCCTTTTTCTTATATAACACATTTTGAGGTTTTTCCTTTTTATCTGTTAAATACCTTTTCATCTCTAATTTTAGCAAATTGGCAGTAAAAATTGTTGTTTTCCAGTTAAGAAGTTTTTGTTTCCTAAATTTACTGAATTTTCCTTATTACCTCTTGAGAACCTCTGTATACCTAGGCCTTCCTCTCTAGATTTTGCTTTATAGATACGAGTTTCGAAGCTTTTGAAGTTGTGTATCGGTGGATGTATATGGATGTGCTTCCTCGTTCAAAGTTTTCCAATGAACTACTGAAGGAAGTCTGTCAGATTGCCTTCAGATACCACTTCAATGGTCTCCAGGCAAGGTAACTTCTCCATGTTTCTTCATTTTAACAACATTTTTCTAGTAAGCAAAGTGTTACCAGTCATCTTTATCATTCAGATGTGTTCAGCTATTGAAAGCCCGCGTAGATGTGAGTAACTGCATCTCGCTGTACGAATTTGCTGATGTAGAGAATGTCATCGATTTGCGTGACTACTGCGGTGCTGTTGTTGCTGCTCACTGGAGTGAGTTCAAACCGCAGCAGTTCGCCCACCTTCCTGCTCCTTCACTTTTCCGGCTTCTCAAGAAGTAGGTTTCATTTACATGTGTCTCACGCGTTAAAATAGCACTAAAGTTTGTTTGTATTTGCGTTTCTCCACTTTAGGAATTCGCATCATGTCCTTCACTCGATCATCCAGCTCAATCGTGAGGACGTGCTGCTACTATACTTCATAGAGAACGACTCAAAGGTGCTATGTCTTTTTTGGATACAGATGCATATTTACATTAGATGGATTTTGTTGTTCCATTGACAAAAAGCATGCTTTTGTTTAGGTCTCTGCCTTAGTTAATGCCATAGATCAGACGGGACTTTCGCCTCTCGAGCTTGCTTTGACCAGTGGTCATATAAACATGGCAAATCAACTTTTGTCGAAGAATGCTAATTGTAATGCGATAGATGAGGCGGGAAAATCAATTCTCGCGCGAATGATTGAGAAAGGCAGGTTTGTTTCTGGTTATGACTCTATGTAGTTTAGTTTATTCTCTTTTATAGTATTCTTTCTTTCCATTTGTGCGCAAATTCTATGGATAAATCTTGACTGTGGTGTTAAATTTTTGATTTCACTGTTCAGGCGACGTCTTTGCTTGCGAGTTTCTCGCGTCAGCCGGAGCTGATTTGGCATTTGTTCACGAAAAGACGCGATCAACATTACTTCACTTCATTGCTGCGTCTACATCTAATCAAAGCGCTATGGCTGAATGGGCTGAGTCACGGCTGAAAGAAATGAGTATTGATGCCACTGATGCTAAAGGGAGGCAAGTCGTTCAATTTTACCAATTTTGTGATGTTTGCTGATACAATTTTTATTGCAGGACAGCCATCCTTTTGAGTATTGTTAGCGGAAACCTTCCTTTAGCTAAGGTTTTGATCAATAATCGCGCTGACATAGTGAAAGCAGACGGCGAAGGAAGATCACCTCTATCCATAGCTCTTTTTGAACGAAATGATCTGGATTTGAGCGCGCAAATTGTGAAGCTTGGAGGAATCTCGGTTGTGAACCACCGTATTGACAAAGGTTCGTCATCAAGTTGTGAAGCTTCGTCGTGAACCCTGCTGTTTTCTCATTTCCTTCTTTGAAAATGCGATTCTTTCAGAATCGCTGCTTCATATTGCCGTTAAAAGAGATAGCCTTGAAATTTCGAAGTTTCTCCTGGAAAACAATGCAGTGGTAGACGTTGAGGACAAGAGCGTAAGTTTCAAATTAGGCAACATTCTCTATATCCCCTCCTTCGCCTCTTATCACCTAGACAGGTGACTGTTTGAGGATAACCACACTTAGAGCCTGCTGAGTAGGGGAAGAAGTTGTATCTATGTATAAGTTCTCCTCTAGATGGTTCTTCTTGTTTTGTTGAGATATTTTCCTCCCGAGAATTTCTTGGCTACTTTTCGATTCTATTCCGTAGCGCAAATTTGGTCATCTTCGATTTTACATGAATGCTCTGGAGAAAGTGTTTCACATTACCTTATGCGTAATTTGCTTCCTATTTTTATTTTGCACCTATGGCAGCTTCTCACATCGTAGATGTCAACCACACCATTCAGGGAATAACTCCTCTGGAAGTTGCTGTACGTCAAAACAATGCTGGGATGGTCAACCTATTGCTCACTCATGGGGCTTCAGTGAGGGTACCTCGTAACGGTCAAAACTATATTCTCCACACTGCAGTTTCGAAGGGTGCGCAGATGCTGAAAGTTTTCGCCGAAAAAGCTAAAGGTATGTTTTGCTCTAGTGACAACATCAAAATTTTTGTTTTCATGAGCACTGTGACATGTTTCAGACGTTGACTGGTCAGCATCTGGAGTTTTAAGCTACGCACTTGATGAGAAGGCCTTGGATTGTGCAAGAATAGTGGTTTCGGGTAGGTGCATTATGAAATAACACTTGCTAGTGAGCGTCTTCCTACCTAATTGTTCCATCAAAGTTGTGGGCGAAATATTATAGTATGCACGCAGTTATAGTACTCTTCATGAACATTTTTTTTCAGCTGGAGCTCAGGTTGACAGCAAGGATTCCGAGGGGAACACTTTGCTGGTTCAGCGAATTTTGCAATCCGATGATGCGGGGGCAACATTTCTTCTCGAGCAAGGTGCAAAACACCTAGTAAAGTCAGTTTTAGTCAATTTTCTAGTTGATTACTTGGGAAACTCCTCTTTTTTAGGGATTCTCATGGAAGGAGTTGTTTCGAATTGGCGGCCTTCTACGGGCTCATCAATACGCTACGGGTCATATGTGGTCTAGGTGTAAATATTAACGAGCGGACGGGTGGTGGATTCGGGTACACTGTATTGAAGCATGCATTAAGCGAAGGTTAGATCAAGAGCACTCGAAATTATATGACGTCAATTTCTTTTCTGGTTAAGGACACTATGACTGCGCTTCGTTGTTGGTTTCGCTAGGGTGCGATCTGGAGTCGGTGACAGCCGATGGGTCCTTTATTCAGACGATGTTGCATCATTTCATTGATATAGCTGATGAGAAGGCGGCAGTTTTTCTTGTACAGAAGTGAGTTCTCTTGATATGAACCTTTTGAAGTAAAAATATAGTGAAGAATTATTAGTTTCTTTGTAATCATTTAACATACAGGCTCACGTGATCGTTCTTTATTCTACCAACTTACCATCTTATTTCCCGGCTTTTTTTGCCATATAATATTTCTTTTGATGATATGTTTTTTCTTAAGAAAAGCATCAATGTACACATGTGTTCGAGCTTGTGAACACATTTTTAAAACTTATTTGTATGATAGTTTAAACTTTATTCGTGTTATTTTAATACTATACACTATGAACGTCACTCATTCACTGCAGAATTGAGCGCTTTCGTGTGCAGTTTTTGGATGATTTTTTTTTTGAAAATTACAAGGCTGCAGCACTTCTATCGATGTAGCGCTGGAAAATTAATAAATGCTCATTTCTCTTTCCTGACTAGGCTATTCTCTATTCAGTGGGTGTAACGGCGATGCCACAAGAGCTTTCCGCGACTCTGGTGATGAAAAAGAAGAAGCAGCACTCCACAGGGCTGTTGCTTCGGGACTGAATGAGCTTGTTGCAGCTCTTGTAACATCGAAAGTTAATTTGAACTGGCAGGTACTCTTTTACATTGTTTTCTAGAACTTATTTTAGTACCTAGAATAGTTTTTAGGATGCTCAAGGTCGTACTGCTTGTCATATTGGCGTTCAAGAAAAGAATGCTGAAGCGTTGTCAGCGCTCCTGAAAGCCAACGATGTCAGCTTCTTGTCAATACGTGATAAAATAGGACAGACCCCATTTTCTTTGGCTGTTGTTACGAAAGAACATTCGGTACGTTTTTTAAAAGTTGCTTCCATGTTACGCTACAGTTTGTTATGTTTTGGTTTTCCAGTTGGCTGCAGCTATTGTAGAACGGCAACCACATGTTGCTCTGCAGACGAATGGAAATGGTGAGCCTGTTTTTCAAAATGTGGCGCGAGTTGTTTATTTTGATGTGCAATATGATAGCGTACATGCTTTGTTTGAGACCCCATTGAAATACAAGTGAATCTGGGACGGGATTGCATGCTTCTTTCTATTTCAAAGGCTTAACTGAACTAGTTATATTTTTTGCCTACATATACGATTCATGTGTATTAGCAAGGCGCTTTTAGCAGTGGCATCGACTATTCCACTTACTTTTTTCCTAAATTATGTTGATCTGTGACACCTAGTTGAAAGTTGGGGGTGAAACCCTGACGTATACATACAATCTATCGTTGTCAGAGATGTCACCGCATTAAGTAACACCTTGTATAGGAGAATTTTTAGTATTTTTGGGTAGCTAAATGATGAAGGACAGTCCTAGGCGTAACCCTCATACAAGTGACATCACAGCTATTCATGGTGATTATACGAGATCCTCGTTTTTGGTGTGCATGCCATGCCCGCTTGCTCGGCCTTAGTGAAATATCTTCTTTGGATAGAGCAATTTGCAGAGAATTTTTCATTTTCATAGCGACCGATCAACGCGGCATGCATACCGTGAATAGAAATCCCACATGACCACAGCGAATTAATGCAAGCTCGTAAATGCGATAGTCTTACCTGCATCTGAGCTGCATCAAGGATGCATCTTAGCCTTTTCTTTATATCTTGATCGCACGCGTTCCGTACTCACGCATTTATCTAAACAGTCCTAATTGACTGCGTTTGACCTATGTCTGGTGTGTTCACTATAGATTGCCCTTATCTCGTTTATTAACTGTGTATACCATTTTAGGTGAGAACCTATTGCACACCTCTGTGAAATCAAATGATCTGGAGAGTGTCCTGTTTCTGCTCAGCACTCACACTGATGCCACACGTGTAACGACAGATGGCTCCAAGCGAAGTGCATTGCATTACGCGGCGAACGTGGACAACGAGTTAATTTTACGGAATCTGGTAAGAATACTGTTATGCTCCACATTGTAGTTTTTTTTTTGCTTTTTGCTCACTAATAAGTTTTAGATATTGGCTGGTTGTGACGTTGGTCTTACTGCAGCTGACGGAAGCACAGCGTTGCATGTAGCTGTTCGTGCAAATCGACCCGTTCATGCTGAGATTTTGTTGGAGAACGGAGCTGATCCGAATCTTATTGATGAGAGACGCGAAAATGGTAGATCTTTATGTTATATTTCTACACTAGCTGTACATTTCGCGTAATGAGAAGAAATTTTATGGTGGAAATAAGACGATGAGTTGCACCACCTTCTTTTTTCTTTAGTTTTATAGTTTCCACATACTTAGCTCTTCTTGCTGCTGTTCGATGTGGAAGTGTGGACTGCGTGAAAGTACTGGTTGCTAATGCAAATGTTGATAGTTTGGCAGTTAACAAGAAGTAGGTACACATTACTTCCTTCACGTTTAGATAATCTTGTGAGTTTCTAGTGTTTTTTTGTTGCAGTGCACAATCCGCTTTGCATTTGTGTGCTACATTAACTGGAGAAAAGGTTCCTCCCAGAAGTTCACCTGCTGAAATTTGTGATTTATTGCTGAGGAGGGAAGCAGGGAGGCTGTCAGATAAGGAGTTCGGTGCTTTCGTTGATTTGCGTGATGCGGATGGAAATACAGGTAAGATTTTCAATTTAAGAGAGGAAAGCGCTGCTCATATCGTATACAAGCTGAAAAGGAAACTGTTGCAGCACTATTGCTAGCTTATATGGCTGGAAACGGTGACGTGTGTCGTTGTCTTCTCCGTGGCGGTGCGACAATGGGTGCTCGAAATGCTGATGGTGCTACGATGTTCACGTACGAGACACCAACCAGGCTGCTGTTATTTAGGCTTCTAGGTTTCTTTTCCATACACGTAACACTTATGAACTTGATAGATGGGAGGAGATTTTTTGAGCTCTTCCGACAGATAGCACATAACTTCTAGAACATATCCGCCTACTAGCTCACTACGAATAAGTAAGATTGATTAATTGACAGTATTTTCAGACTCCTTGGAACGCGAGCCACGCTGGTCGGATGGCGATATGTGCGATTGTGGTGTTCGGTTTTCCATCACTGTGAGGAAGCATCACTGCAGGTCAGCCAAACAGATTTCCACCCTCGAGATATTGAGCCGCACAAGACTACAAACTTATTTTAGTGTTTTACCCATAGGAAGACAAGCGTAGGACAGATTTTTAGCGTGCTAGGAACTTCTTCCCTAAGCCTCACTTTGCTTACTTGCTTTCGTTAGTTGTACAGTGGCTGTTTTAGGCATTGTGGACGCCTTGTGTGCGCTAAATGTTCCGAAGTGACAATGCCAATAGCAAAATTTGGCGAAGAGAAGAGAGTACGTGTTTGTTCCCTGTGCGCCGAAGTTCTCACTACTGGAGGTGTTCGATAGGTGATATATGTACACTTGCCTTGTTTGAATAATTTCAGTTCTACGCTCCTGATTCTCGTAGGTGGAGGTGCCTTATTGAGATCTTTTGTTACTTTGGTCACTACATTCTTTGATATACGTTTCCATTTTGTTCCAAAGCAATGGTTGCAGATTTATTCCATTCTAAGCAAAGTCTTGCTGGTTACCTACTTAGTATTGATGATTTCGTTCCAAGATGTGATAAGAGAGTATTTATTGCATATACTTAGCATTCCCAGTGGTAATAATTTATGACATAATGATAGTGTGCTGGTACCTTAATGAAATATTTTTTATAGAAATATTCCCGTGTTTTGAATACTGTGATACTAGAATGTTTAATGTAACCCATATCAATGCAGAGTTCTTGATTAGATTGCCTAATTGTATTAATTGTCATACTTGTCTTTACCCAGTTCGAGCTCTACTTTCTGCGAGTATAACGAGGCATTGCAATAAACTATTTCTATTTAATATAGAGGTATTGAAAAAAAGCAGAACTGATGCTTATTTGTACATCAGCACAGTGATCAGCACCTCTTACATGTGAATGGCCGCTTCGATGCTGGTTTGCAAGGGGTTTGTCCTATACAATGCACTACAAAAAGCACTGGAGAGCCTTAGGTAGCACCCGAAATATGTAGTAGAGCTTGAAGCGCATTCTGTACTTTGATAACACTACAAAATGTTTCTTCAATGCGGAATTCACGGAGTTCTCCGGGAATGTGTTAGGCTTCATCGCCGCTTGTGAAAGTTCGAGCCACTTCCATGGTGTACGTTCGTTTGTGTGGACCTATAAATATTGTGGTTACTTGCGCACGTTGCGAAATGAAAAAAAAAACTACACCTCACTAACTCAGTTAACAGCATGTTTTGCATATTTTCACAGCAAAAGAACATTAATTAATGCTGAAAGCTTGAAATAGAATATAAATACTGTTTACTGCTCGGAATCACAGAAATTCGGGTACTTCAATGACTTCAACTATGGCGTAAGGACTTACAATTAGCATGCGTCCACTAAACTATTAAAATTATTCCGCATTTTGTCACTCTATCGAAACTATCGCCAGAACGATTTATCGGTAAAACCCGTTCCTGTTGGTACGTTACTGATGTCTCATAAAATCAATCGATCGGTCTCCATTCCATCTTCTGGATTTTTTCCTCACGGAGAATCTTTGAGAATCATCTCTCTACCTGTTGTCTATGAGTACAATTTAGTTTCTGTTCTTGTCGAAGAAGATTCGAATCACGGCGAAAAATTGAGAAATTATGGCCTTTCTCAACGTGTGAAACGCAGATTGTAATAAGTCACCTACCTAAAAATCGTAGCTCGAGAGTGTAACGTAGTGAGCGAATTGCTTTGTGACTTAGTGACTCTCTTATCTAGGTGTAAAGGGTATTGTGGATTATCTATGTACATATTTAGAGAAATGAGATTGTTCACATGTGCTCTTGTTTTTTAAATTTCTCTGAAATGCGTATTTTTCAAGAAAATGCTTTGATTTTTTAAACCAAATTTTTAAATTTTAAGATGATTACGGTTGCGGTACTTCTTGGAATCATTACTTTTCTTTTTGTTAGACAGTGGCTACAGAGAAGAAAACTACCGCCAGGTGAGATTTTTCTGGACAACGGATGTCTGGTGTTCCACACTTGCTTTTCAACGGCGATGTCGGTAGCTACAAGTCTAAACAACCCGGTTGAGAATGTTTTTAGGTCCATTCCCGCTGCCACTTATTGGCAATCTGCATCAGCTTGGTTACGCTATGTTCATTCGTAAAAAGACATTTGTAGAGATGGTGTGCGACTTTACAAAGGTTGGCGAGTACTTGCGGTTTTGAGAGACCTCCCAAATAACCTCAAACCGCTCGGTTCCTTCTGATTCAGAAGTATGGTAGCGTTCACACATTCTGGTTTGGTCCCACACCATCAGTGAACATCACTGATTACGACATTGCCGTAGACGCCATGGTGAAAAAGGGATCTGCTTTTGCTAACAGAAACATGCCATTCATGTTCAGGCTACCCAGAGGTTAGTTTAATTTTATGTTACCGTTATTACTGTCATTCAGTTTGGGTAGCAGCAACACCCTCCAAAAAATCTTCTACCCACCATCAATCAAAATTGATATAAATTGCAGAGCAATCTGGGTCGGTATGCGTCACTGAGATTACCCTGGGTAAACGAGTAAGGTAAACGTGTTAACTTCCACTACTTGACACCTATCGGAATGCTTACTGAAATGTGACGGGCTAAAGCTACTGGTAGTGTATAGCTGACGATGAGGAGCTGGTCAACCTATTCCACATCAAAAACCATTATAATGTAGTATTTTCTAGATGATTTGTGCACGACCCTAAGCCCAGATTTAATATTGAATGGATGGGTAATCTTCTATCCATGCTATGGCTACCCGCTGGTAGCAGCTCGGTGTAGACAACATCACGTATGGGTAACCATGTTGATGGGTGCCGGCTAAAGAGTAAATCATGGTATATGCTAACAAGTTCACCATGCGTAATCATTCGGGCCGTGGTCATGGCACCAGCGTTTCCTTGTCACGTCGTTATTCAACTTAATTCATAACCGTTCTACAATTATCGTTAAAGTCTGTGTACTTTAAGCTGGTACGCTTTTCTATCATACAACCTCTGATACCCCATAGCTCAATGTTTCTAAGGAAGTGGAATTGAGGTTAATCATGTACATATACCCCAGTGGCGGGCGCAGAAAGTGGGCGGGAGGGGGGGGGGCGTGGGAAAAAAAGTGGGGTCTCCGCTGTTTTGGGGATCCTGACGAAAAATAAAATTAATAAAAATATTAATTATAATGGCAAATAATTAATAAAAATTATATTAAAAATAATAATAAAAATAAACAATTAAGAATAAACTAACACAAGATTTTTAATTGTGTTGTAAAATAATTTCGAGACCGCCACTGTTGGTAGGGTATTTTTTTTACCAACAGACATACATGCGTTCCGAATGCATCTCGGAAATGAATGTAAAAATATGTAACTTCTAAAAAAATCGAAGATTGTCTCCACTTTCTCACAACAGCTACTAGAGCATGAAATAACTGTATTGTGGCTACCACAACACATGAAAAATATCATACATATTTTCCTTATATGACGTCCTTTAGGAGATCGTGGGATTATTGCGTCAAATGGTCCACTCTGGTTGGAACAACGTCGCTTCGCCCTTCACACTCTTCGCAATTTCGGTTTGGGCAGAAACATAATTGAAGAGAGAATTATGTACGAATTTGAAATCACGTAAGTGTAGGCCTTCTCATTTACATAGCGCTTTTCACATACTGCATTCATGATCTCAAAGTTCTGAACTTCGTTATGCTGATTTCTTAAAGGTGAAAATAGGATATTGAACCCGGCATATCATGCATGCATTACCTATTCCAAACGTTGAGCATTTGTCTTATCTTTTTAAAAATCTGCAGAGTGAATGAGATTACATTCCAAAAATTTCGTAGTTGAAGAGAGCGTTCCTGTTCGTAATAGTTTGTACAGAGCTCAAATAATGAGCATTAGCTGACTGAAGAATAGAAGTGGTGCATCAGGTATACATAGTGTGTTTCACCGGGGAACATATGTAGTAGTGAAGATATAGGAGAAAGAGAGCACGACGCACTCAACTACACTACTTAACTACCTCAGGCAATCGTGGGGGTTGACTGCAAGTGGAAATGGGTCCACCCCCAGTTGTACCTGGGGGTGGACCCCAAATCGCGGGGCACCTACCCCCCACATATCGCAGACGTCCCCCCGCGTGCCCTGGCAGACGTTCCCCCAAGTGCCCTCGCGGCTATCCCCGATCCCGCAAAGAAATGCCGCTTCTCCACACCTGTTTAGATGACAAAATTTGAGCAGATTACGTGTGCTTTTGAGCAGATTTCGCTTATTTTTCACCGAAATATTTCCCCATTTTACTCAAAAAAATGCACGTAAATTTACATAAAATGAACGAAATAATTAAGCGAAATCTGCTTGCTGGAATGTGCTCGAAGATCGCTGGATATTTGCCGTTCTATTCTCGGGGACAGCCCAGGCAGTAACATCGCCGTGGGTTCACGACAAAAATACTGCTCATGCAAGAGCAAACATCCTGCGTTTTGAGTATTTCACACACCCAAATCCAGCTTCAGTTTTCAGAACTGCGCCGAGGACTTTCCTTAGTACACCCAGCTGACGTGCGCCGTATATTAGGAGGGTGAATTTTCCTCAATTCAACCTGGAATAATTTAACGGCAGCACGTCTGGGCAATTCTGGCGGACTGCAGCACGTCGGGGGGCATGACCAACACGTTCTTCTCAAGCAGAACGTCGATATCCGCTCCTCCAATTCAAAAAATGGGCTGGACGATGAGGGTCCTACCTGATCATCGCCCCCCACAATTGCCTGAGACCGTCGTTTTTGAAACAGACCACAGAGCATTGATGCTCAGTCACTGCGGTTTCTTTGTACTGATTTCTACAGCGGTTAATCCAGCATTGACGCAGCTGTGGCACAATCGTATTTTTATTCTCGTATCTTCTCTTCTTTGAGCAGCGAAGACGAACTTGACCCCTTCACAGTACCTCCCAAATGTGAGCTTTTGCGTTTGGATGGAAGCTCCAATTTTTTTTACTCCTGCAATGGACAAAGCAGACGTTTCAACGACGAAGCATGGTCGAACTTCAGAACTACGCTATTTAAAACCAAACTCCATGCTTTTCAGTAGTGAAGAATTAGAAGGACGATTTGAAAATGGAGGAGTTTCTATAGAACCCGAGAATATGCTCAATCTCATGCTCGCTAACATCATGAACAGAATGTTGTTCACAGATCGATTTGATAAGGTCAGATCTGCATTTCTTGGTCATTGTAATTTCATCTATTTATGTCTTAAAACTCTATTAGGAACTACTGGTCGCTCAGAGGTTTTGTAAAGGAAGGAGGTTTTTGTTGTTCAAAGCCGTATTGGACAGAGCAGGCCATGCCCCTTGTAATGACCACCTGATTAGCATCCACAGAAATTTTATCCAAGATTTCTGCTGAATATAAGTGCTTCCATTTTGGAAGGGGAGGATACTTGGTCAGTATGTTCATTCACAGCTGTAAGCGCCTTATGCAGCTTGCGACACTGACCTCAAATCCATTTTAAAAATGACCCA
>KN730548.1:3422-14436 GCA_000816745.1 Ancylostoma duodenale | reverse complement strand
AGATTTGTTTCTTAAGATTGAGGAAATAGAGACATACATTCGAGCAAACAAGTATTTTTCTACAGAGACAAAAGTCCAACAACTCAGTTCAGTTCGGGGGTTATTCTTCTACTTAAATGATTGTCCTTCTCCTTCTCTTGTACAAGGGAGAAATACCCTGCATGTAGAATTGTGTAGTTGAAATAGCAGACAATCAACAATTCCAGCTTCATTGCAGTTTTTGAGCTTTTTTCTTTTCCAGGGAACGCGTGAAGTGAGCAAACGAAAAACTGATACTATCTCACCTGGGTTATGCAGAGATCACAAGTAGGTCTTCCCAATCCGCAAAAGGAAAGTGATCGATGGGATCGACTGAACCTCTATTTAGCTTTAGTTACCGTCTTCAAGGATATTTTCAGTAAGCCCTTTTCTCGTACAGATATGGCCAAGTGGCGAAGAAGGCATGATTACAACGCGCACAAGACGTTGGTGCACTTCTGAAACTATATTCTCTTCTTGAAATAAAAAGTTGCGCGGTTTTGGCTAGTCGTCATCTATCTGTTGGGCCGAAAGCTGAAGCATACCAAACCGTTTATAGTAGAAGGCGCAGGAGCGCCATGTGTACCTCTTTTGAATGAATTTGCACACACTTTCAGGACACTGAATACCGTAGAGAAGTATAAAGTCAAACGAAGCGGTCCCTTGTATTTTTACCTAATACCTGCCTAATAGTACTGGCCATTTGAGGAAGGCGGCCAAAGTTGATTCCTTTCCGCTATTCACCTCTAACATTACACCTTCACACACGTACTGCTTGCCTGTGCATCCTTTTGAAGTAAGTAGACACCTGTGAATGGAGCCGAAATAAATAGTTTTTTTTTCATTTTTGTCTGACATCTTCAAACAATTTAGTTTGGTGCTGTTCAGCATCCCAAAATTGCGTTGCATATCCGCTGTTCACAACAAAATCGAGCATGTGCTGATGTGGAACGTGGGATACAGCTGTATCAGAAAAAGAACTCTCGAGAAATACCGCCGCATACACATACCAGTGAATGAATGGATGAGAGAAAAAAAATTAGGCGCGGAACACAACTAATGGCCCCAATTCGCATGATAATTACAAATCAGAATATCTCGGAATGATAATTGCTTCCTTCCTTTTCCCACTCAGCTCTCATGAGTGCTTTTTCTCTTTGATTCCAAGCCGAAGCGATGCTCGTCCAGAATCGCGTGCGCTGCTTGAAAAAGGGGTGTGTTGACCCAAACGGCGACGTCGTCGGTGTGCTCAGGGGGCGGAGTCCCCGCCCCTCCACGCAGTCATTCTACTCGGCTCGGACCACTTCCACCTGATCGGCGACACCAGCTCCTCGGCTCGTCTGCCGAAACATTCACATCCATGGTCGCCCTTCGGTAAGTGTTACTCACATCATCGTATCATTCTCTTCTGGAACGTTCACCGACTTTTTGTCACACATTACATAGTCATGGTAGTCTTTGAGACAAGGAAGCTTCTAGAAAAAAAGGAAACCTATGAGGTTTCTCCTTCCGCTGTTTTTGGAGTTTGTTGAGCGGCCCTCGTAGTGGCAGTAGCTTCGCGGGGTAGTCATGCGAGTTAATGAAGACAGATGAAACGTCAACATGGGGCGCCGCTTTCAAAGGGGGAGCACACGGCGAGCACTATGGCCCGAGGTTTGCTCAGCTGAGTAGAATGGCAAAAATTGATGGATTTCATGGTAACGTGGGTTCACGACAGAAAGCAACTCTTCGCCGCGCCGCCCTTTAATAGCTATCCGAAACGATCGTTTCCATGGCGCCCCGCAGAGAAGAACTCTCATGTATCAAACGTTTCTACGAGTTTATTACTAGTTCAATTTGCGTTTTGTCGTTAGCGTGGATTTACGACATTGAGCTTAAGAAAAATAAGACCCTCTAAAGGAGAAAAATGCCTTTAGTTTAGAGCGATTAACATATTAGGTACATATATAATCGAGCTCAAGCAAAAGTTCGAGTGCTTGCATAAGAGAGAGCATCGAAGGAAAATAAGAAGGATTGGAGAGCGTTCACCTCCTCGAATATTTGAATGTTAATGGTATAACACTTGAGTGCTCACGAAATTAGTTGAACCAACTAAATCCTTTAGTTCTCATTCACTCTCCACTAGGGAGAGGATTAGTGCTTTATTTTGTGACGGGAACAATATCGCGAGTTTTACTGCTTGCTTGGTGAATCTCGCGCTATTCCCATTTAGAGGATTAGGGAAGACATGACTCTACTGAAGTAATTGGTTTTGTTAACCGCATATCAATGCAGGGTGTCCACTTGGGGCCGTTACTAATGTGTTTGCTTGAGACTTCATATAAAATGTCAAGTTTGCGTGCACTGTAATTTTTTATACTGTAATTCTATTGTCTTAAGAATGCGCTTGGCGCCGAATGCTCACTGCAATTATCAACCAGAGCATAAGCTCTCATCACATATTGCAATGACGAGGACACCATCCTGTGAGCTTTCACGACAGCGCAAATTACGCGCAACGGAATAATCTACATAGTTATTTCGGCCAGAGATTTAGTAACTGCTTCGAGTGTACGATTATTCAGAAAGAAAAATCCCTACCGTCTTTCCCCTTTTTCCTCCAGGGTTATGTCGCTCCTGTTCCGATTCTTTGACTTACTCGCGATAGAATATTCGAAATGCCATATATCTGGTACTCTATTTGGTCCTTTCTATGTAGCTAGCATTTCCTATTGAAAAATCGGAGGAAAGCAGCACGCTCGAGCAAAACTCGCATTCCACGAACTGCGCTATTTTGAAAGTACTCGCTCATACGAAGTTGAGCATGGAGCAAAATTTGCATAATGACTTCCAATCCACTCGCTGTCTGCTGTACGCAGAGTAGCGACTCAGCCAGCAGCTCTATTTTGGGGTATTTCTACACGTTGCCGTCTTAAACTGTCTATAAATAGTAAAGCTTGGTTGTGGCGAAAGAAAAGTACCCTCCATTTGTATATTAGGCTGCAGGAGTGATGGCTGTCCTAGGCGTTACCTAGGCGCCGCTGTCTTTTAACGCCTTCGAGTGCTATACCTAGGTATCAGGGATATCTTGACAAAAAAAAAACTCCTATACATACATCAATCCTGCATGATTAATCAGTTCCCCAAGGTACATTGTGTTCCATAATTATGAGGTCACCCCAAATTCTTTGTTTCCAAAAAAAAAAAAGCCAATGTAAAGTTTTTCTACTATGGTCGCCAGATTTTCCTACTCAAAAGCTAGGATAATATTCTAGAGTTGGGGTAAAATCCCGGCCTTAGTGGTTTTCTGAGTTGATAATCTGCCAACTTCAACAAAAAAAAACTTTCGTGATGGTTGTTGTTTCTTAAAACTCGGAAATCGAAGGAGTTTTTGGAATTATCAAGCGCCCTTCAGATTTTAGTGTTGGAATGCTGTTCATAAGCACCGACGTACCGCATTCAACCCCCCCCCGCGCCTTGACTGTACATATCTATCCCTAGTGCAACTTTCTTATTCTTTGCGATATGCAGGTTGCTGCCTGAAAAGGAGAGAAGAAAATACACCAGTGGCAAGAACTGCTCACAATGAAGTAGTAAAGGCTGTGGGCGTAAACAGGAAAAACGTAAACAACAACACGGCAGTTATGATCAGAAGAAAACGATAAAACTTACTTGGAATACCGCTTTCTACAGAATTAAGCAAAAATTGCATAGAGCAGGGTTCGAAAAAACCCTGGTTTGATCCCGCAATGAGATTCCCGATGGCCCATATTGTGTTACTATCGGACAAGTCTTTGAAAATTTAGAGAATCCCACATTTGTCTGGGAGTTTGCGAGAGCATCCTGCCATCGCTGTCACTGGATGTCATATGATGTTGTCTTTGAGAATTAAGGGATTACTTTCTACTTTTTCTTGAGATAATAGTTGATGCCTTAGGCATTCATGAGATGCCAACCGAATGAACTCGAAGCACACGACCACCCCCTCAGAGATTTTCCAAGAGCAGGTACATACTATTCCTTGTTTATTGTTTGCGGCTGGTTTGCCTACGACTGTTTTTTCCATAGGGGAAATGACCAGTGCTATAGTTCTAAGCCAGCTCCAACAGCTCCCCATCCGACATTTCCTGACCGCCTTAATGGGCCATCCAGGAATTGGCTACGGCAAGGTTGACTGACGTTTGTGTGGCGTGCCAGTGCTTCGCCTCCTAATGTGCCGTCGCTTTAGAATGATTGGCGCTGGATTCGCCTATTTGTTAGCGAAAATCTTTAGTCTTCGTGTGACGAACGACGTCGAATTACATAGTGCGAAAACGCACCGGACACATTAGGCCTTCAGGGTATCGGGTTACTGTACATGCTCACGCAAAGATGGCGTTTCCGAAATCTCCGCTCTTGTTCGTGTTTTGGAGTCACAGGGATGGCGCCCACCCACGACTTCAACGAACGTTTCGAGACATTCCTCACTTCACCTCAGTCTGGTGGACATTTAGGTGTTGGAGGAGTAAATTGAAAGCGCCTGTCAAATCGATGAGCGGTGTGACCACAACTATTTCAAAACAGCCGACAAATTGCTGTTGTCACTCAGCTGCGTAGCCTAAATACCGCGGCAAAAAGAGCTGGGTCCTGCAGTTGACATGAAGCACATGACAACACACGACGCTTCCTTAAAACATTTACTGAAATCTTACTCGTCCTAGCCCTTGTGAGGTGTACTACCTTTTTTTTCGACCGTAGTTCGCTTCAGATTCTTCATTAAAAAGTAGAATACCACAGCACAATGAATTAGAGCAATGATGTGGGATCTCATTATGCTGTCAGGATAATGCAAAACTACTGTATGCGCCAGTGAAAATAGAAAAGTGGGATTTAACCATCTTCTCACCCACCAAATGCAGTGGTCCAGCCCAAGATCGTTATGAAGTTATATTTACTGTAAGTATCCTCAGAAAATACCGATCACAGCAGCTTAATTTCTTGCAGAATTTCCAGCAAAAAAAAAACCACTTTTCTCCCTTCTTTTTTTTGCGAAGAATTCGTGTCATGGCATCGAGACATCTGACAGAAAGATTCGCACATCTATCAACAGCATCGAAGTCTAGCAGCCACCTGCACCTGAACGTCCCGTCGCAGGTGAGAACGTTCGGAGATGCTCCACTTCGCGACAGATTTCTCAGTGCCCATCCAAATCTGTCCACGAAAGAAGTGCTCAAAAGGAATTCCAACAAATTTGCAACGAATTATACGCATCACTGGAATCATCTTCGTCTAGTAGTTCTCAACTAGTAGAACTGAAGAATGGTTTTGAAGTGGGTTGCTGCCTTTGAAGACGATGGTGTGAATTTTCGCTGGGTGTTTTTTTTTTAACTTTCATCAAAGTTGAGCAATTTTTAGTGGGTTGTAAATCGTGAACAACTGCTCACTCGCCTCTCTGAATCGCATTCGTCAATCATAAATAAATCGTCAAGTATATATGCATTCAAAAGTCGACAAAAACATGGTAATGGTTTATTAATGGTCACAGTAATGCCCTGGTGTTTGCTTCACCTGGGGCCGCATGCATGATTGAGATTACCCGGGGCAAGCGTGTTATCAGCACAAATTTGCCCATCCACCTGTGCCAACACGTTCACCCTGGGTAAACTCAATGCATCCTGGCCTCGCCAGGACTCGGTCGGAGCCGATGTCAGTCAATTCTGGATATCGGGCAAGCTTGTCCTCACCCTCAGTATATGTGGCTCCTTGTCTGTTATTTCTGTTTGCTGGAGGTGCTTTGCAGCCTCTAAAATTGTTTAAAAAAAGGCACATCTATGTTAAGTCATATTCTGGTGTGAATTGGCCTTGGGCCATGCATGCCCTATTAGGCCACATGTGGGGGGTCTGTTCGTGTTCCACGGAACACGAGCTCATCTTCAAAACACTATGAACTTGAGGGCTACATAAATGTGCCCCTCTACTTCGAAGTGGTGTGAAATCATTCATTTCTTCACTAAGGGGAGAAAGGAGAGTCACGACTGTTTCAATAAAATCCGGGCGACGAGTATGAACCCAATGTGTAAGCTAATGCAGCGAATGGTAACACCCAAAGCTTCAAGGATCCTATGTACAATGCCGTCGGTAATCTATGAAAAATAAAGCGAAAATGACGCGAATATCGCTGTGTATGGTGGTGCCTTTCCTTATGTATGCGAATCATATTTCATATGGAATAGCACTTAAAACCCTATCTTCTGGAAGGAAGTAACAGAAATTAGATGCTTTGGGCTTTTCTCTCAGATTTTCTTGTTTCGATGCCATTTCAGCTCGCATTTACGCAAAGTATAGAGACACAGTGGTAATGTTTCCACTGTTTTTGTGTGAAACCCACGAAGTGTCTTTGTGTTGAAGCTGTGAGAGGATTTGAGGAGATTGCAGCGCTACTACGTGGCTACTCATCGTTGAGACACCACAACATGGAAGAGAGATCTCTAATTTAAGCCAGACTCATCTCTGCATCTCTCTTCATGCAATATCCCCTGTCCTCATAAACATATGAGGACAGGGGATATTGCATGAAGAGATGAGTCTCCGTGTCTCCGTGTTCGTTGTCCGGTGAGGCTTTTTTCGCGGTGTGCTCGGTCCCATCCAGCTAATCGTTGCTCTGTTCACTTCTGTCCACAACCACTCCGGAAGCGCACTTCCGGCCGTGCTCCGCGGGTGGTTCGCCGGCTCGCCATTGTTCGCGCCAAATTCAATAAACTAACGTAAAATTAACGCCGAGCCCTCCACAAGACAGCTGTTTTATGGGGGAGAAGCCGTGTGGGGAGGATCAAGCACCGCCGGCCACGAGCGAGCGTTGTTTTGCTGATGGACCACCCGCGCTCACCACTATTTTCGCTATGAGAGGGTGCGTATTCGCCAGGACAGCGTCGTGATTATGCTAATTGCGAACGTAGTAGTCGACGCTGCTCCGCGACAATAATTTATTATGTATCAACTCATTGAGGTGCCGGCTGTCGCGAATGGAAAATGCAAAGCAGACATGAAGTGTGGGTGGAACTCCCGCAAGGGGGAAACGTGGTGTCCCTTCTGAAGAGGGACAAACGAGAAAGCCGTCTTTGCTCGCATCCGGTGGAGAATCAGATGTACACGAATTGGAAAGGATCCTGGATTGAAAACAGAACATTAGAACCCTCTCAATTTTCTCCATGCCATCGAAAACAAGTTGCATATTCTCTTTGCTGTTCTATTATACATTCCTACCAGGACGAGACATCCTCATTAACCGACTAATTCTGCCAAAAGCGAAAATTCCTCATGACGCCTTCGATGACATCTATTTTTAATGACGACCATGTAATTAGTAATATGGCGAACCTCGCGAAAACCTATGTGGGATTACTGCGCCGCTAATAAAAAGTGCGTGCCACCAACGCGCTGCACTCCATGACTACTTGTTCCCTTCCTGGCTATTCCTGGAATCCACAAAAACGTTAGTAGTAACGTTCGATATGCCGTTTTTGTTCATATACATATGTTTGGAGGAGAAATACATCCAATCTTCCCCATTATTTTTGAGTTTTTTTTTTCGAAGCAGCGTGTGAATAAAACCCTGTTTATGCGTGTAGATAAGAGCTTCTCACACTTTTAATATCCGCCTTGAAAATGCTTACTCTCTAATAAGAGGAGAGTAAGACATAATCTGTGCGAAATTTAACTGTTTCTTGATAAACTAAATGCTACCCAGAAGGAACACCACCCCAGAAGGACTTAACTTGCAGAGAATTGTGACTATTCACTCCATACCTCCTATAGTGCTGCCATTTCATCCTCAATCGAATCCTTGAAGCATGTTCTGCCGCAGCAGCGGTTTTTGCAATTTTCAGGTCCTCCCCGACTAGTATCTCATACTCCATCCCACACTTTAACCGCTCCTCACGAAATCCAACTTGGGGCGAATCCCAGAGAAGCATACCTCGGATGCATCCTCAAAAATAGTCGAGTCTTAGTCAAAAACGTTATTAGGGGAAGAAGCAGTGGCATGCCTTACTTAATCTCTAATCAGCTTTTTCTTATCTTTCACCTTGGTGGAGTAAATGACTAACGCGATCAAAGTTCCGCGGTTCCCAGGAAGGAACTGTTTCTCTGGACGTGAAATATTAGGGACCAAGAAAGGCATGCAGTTTGCAAGGGCTTGTTCCTCGTAGTTTCAAATTCTGAACAAGAGAGAGTTCGTTTTCTGCGATCGCTCAAAGTGGCCTGGCTGACCAGACGAGAATAGCGAACATTATGTTGCACACACAACACAACATTAAGTTTGGCACTACCGTAGTCTATTATGTGCTGAATTGTAGCGGCATTTATTAAAGGGCTCTGACGTTAGTGCTTTTTATTTTCTATTCATTTTCCAATTTCCCTGTGGAGTTTTTGCTGGCGGCATACTGTTTTTGTGAAGTTGCAAACGTTTCCTTGGCATTCTTTGCAGTGGCTACTAAATTGTACTGCATTGAATTCCCATTTTTCCGCTTTAAGGATCCCACCTGGCTTTAGAGAAGTTAGACGTGCGTGAAGCAGAATGTACGAGCACTACTTTATGATAGGAGGAATGCATGAGGTGAACCCTGGAGACCGAAACAAGACAACAGCAAACAAGAGCTCGAGACCCGTGCCTTCTATTTTGCCCTATTTCATTTTGTGCTTTTGACATTGCTTAAAGTATAATGGCTATGAAAGTAAGAACCCATCAGATATGGGTATTACCGCATAAACTTCAAAACCGTCTCACTATTTAAAGCGTAATAGCTTGTACATCTATGCTAGATGTGTTCTAGTCTTTGAAACTACCTCTGACAAACGTCAGAGCCTAAAATACAGAATTGCAAAATGGACAGGGTCCAATGACTGAGCATCTTTTCAATAGTCAGGCCTTCTTTTTCCCTCTCGGCCTCCTCACCGCTGCGATGATGCAGTCAGAAAATTGGCGTGCTCTCTTGAGCTTCTATAGACCAGTTGGGCAAAAATGGTGGACATATGTACATTATCACCATCTTGGACCATGCTTCTTAACATAGATGTCTCGTTTCGAACTCTAGGGTTGGCCTCGTGCACATCCCTTGTGAGACTTACTCTACTTGTTACATTAATTGCACCTGACTGGGAGTGTTTGACTATTTTCAACTTTTCGCACCTAAATTAATTAGGCATTAGACATGTTTCTGTAAATGAGAATGATGTTCGCAAAGCGTTTTGAGAAAATGATTTTCGATTTCCAAGTTTAGCTTTTCTAGCTAACATAAGGGCTCAGCATAACTTTCATTGCTTGTCGTTATTTGTCGAAAACTACGCGCAGTGGATTCACCGTTAGGGAAGAGCGGGTTTGTGACAATGGTTCAGAGTACAATTTGTCCCTACTACTTAAATGGCTGAGATTCTTCACATGAAGATAACTATCAGTCTAACGCAATCCAGTGCTTGAAATAGTATTTTGCACCAGCTGAGCTAATTCTCAGAAGACCATCCTTAGGTTTATGTTGTCTGTAGATTTCAAGCTGATAGGAGCAAAGCGAGAAACTGCGAAGCTGTGCGCAATTCTGCCATGAGCCTCTTGAATTTTTCGCATGAGGAAAATTTCTCGTTAATGCAGGTCTTCCTAAGCTGTCTACTATTTTATCGAGAAATAAAAAAATGTCTCGATTCTCGTGGGTGGCGATCCTAGGTCTGATGCGCGTTCAGCTCATTAGCGTTTGATGCATCAGGTCGCTCTCAGCCTCTCGAGCACATCAACACGTCGTCTTCGCGCGTCGCTAATTAGCTCGGCTTCATCTAGATGACACTGATTAGACTATGCAAATCCTGAGCTCTTTGCTCTTGCTAGGAGTGAACCTGCCCGCCCCCCCCCCCCCCCAACCCAATTCCTGTGATCGTTGGTGTGCATGCAGTTGGTTTTCGACGCATTGTCGAGCTTCCGTGTCATGTCTGGGTGGCTTTCACGCTTGGACTGCTTCGTTTCCCTGGGCCTTTCGTCCTTAGCGATTGTCGCGACTCAGTTGTAATAGCGGCTGAGAGGAAACAGAAAAGGGGCAACGCATTCGACCGTCGCATTCCCCTCGATCCAATCGCCAAGGTGCAAGGCATAGAAGCTTGCAATTTCGTGGTGGGAAGAAAAACACGACAATCTCGACAGCTCATAAAATTCTCTAGTATAGCGCTATTTCAGTGCGATTGTGCACAAAAGGGCGTTTGCACTAGCCTTCCAATCTACCTTCTGGACTGGAATAACATCGCGACATTCTGCGTATTATACGGGCGTAGTTGAACGTTCTGAGGAGAGAAAGCTGACTGAGAACTCTAATGCTTTGTCGTTTGAAGAAGTGTTCCCATTGCAGGAATTTTCGCCATCAGATAGCCGACTCCGTGAGGAGACTGCTTCGCTCACCACGACATTCGCCCACCAAACTGTTCTTCAGGAGGAAAGCCGGCTACAGCTCCGAGTTGAGGTGAGTCGCAGTTCCGAGCTTCGTTGCTCGAATCCTCTGGGGCGCACTGAAGAAGTCTTGGCCAATGAAAGCACTTATGAGAATTGCACCCTGATTAGTTTCGCTCTTCACGTCTGAAAAGACAAAGGAATGGCATTAGCAAAAAAGCGGATGGGCTGACATCCAGGTGACAATCCAACCAAATTGGGGTTTGGCGTTAGCAGGAATTCGGCGCTGTCAGCGATACGTACAGGGTGCGGGAGAAGTCTTTGGACAAGCATAATCGAACTCCAAAACACGGGGAAGAAGAAACTGAAAAAATCGGAGGTTGCTATAAGTTAGCGGTTTAGTTGTAAGCATAAAGAGCATTTTTGATTCTAAAATTTCCTTCACTGGTAGCGACCCAGGCTTGCAAAGTGTAGATGCGACATTGGCGCGACGCGCACATTGATGAAGTCAAATTCATCTCAGGCATTCTCTACAGTTCCAGAAAAGAGTTCAGATTTCTGTGTGGTGTTCAGAGAGCCTTTTTCCATAGAATCTTAGAAACACCACGGAATCAT
>KN730547.1:3833-14648 GCA_000816745.1 Ancylostoma duodenale | reverse complement strand
CCATTGCTGAGCGATCCATTGTTATTGTGATGGAAACTGTGGTTTCCCAGTGAGATGCGAGGTATGCTGGCGCTTGAGTTGAGCACAGGCTGCAGCGGTAGGTCAGACGCGGCGGATGGAAGGCGCTGCGAGCAGCAGGCCCCGGGCACCATGTGCTGGCCTGGCACAGGCTGCTGCGAGAGCGTCTGCTGCAGTTCGACGATTTTCTGGGGGAGGATGTCGATTTGTGGGATGAAGTGATCCTGTGCACGATGCATCTCCCACAGTGTTTCGTGCATGTCCGAGTGCAGCTGTAAGTTTAAAAATTTAGCCGCACGAAGTCGAGTTATTAACTAATTCAATGTGAAAGCTTACCTTCCCAACATCAAGCAAAGAATTCCCTTTCTCCTGAAGCTTGCGCTGATCCCATTTTATCCGTCGGAACTCATTGATGGAATGCAGAAAACGACGTTGGTGATGGCGCAGTCGCAATTCGTCACCCTTGTGCAGCGCCTTCTTGTATTTGTGAATGAACCTGCAATTAATAGATTGCTATAATCTGACACAGCAAACGAAGACCAGCGCCAATCCTTGGGCTTACCAGGTCTCCTGCAGAACCGAAGCAGCAGCATTTTTGCGCTGATTTGTCAGTTTTGAATCGGCCATGAAGTTGTTCACATGCTTCTCTGCTCGGCTCAGCTCCAGTTTCCTCGAGATAACAGCGATGAGCGCTGATGATACACCGGCACCCTAAAACATCAGTTTTCTGAGCAAGCAGTAGTTCTCGTGGGAAATTTATAAGCCACTGGCTGCCGTGCCCGGCTTCGCTCGGGTGTTTTACTACCTTGGCTAAATCCCACTGCTGAGGCCAATTACTATCACCGATAAATTCATTAAAATATCCATAATTTTGGTGATCAGCATGTTAGCGAAGCCTGAGTGACTCTTCCCCATCGAATTGTGGGCGAGAAGTTAGCAAAGCTATTTCGGTGACATTAAATCGATGCATTCGTGCAAAGTGGTTGTCATATTCATATTCAGCGTATTGAGGAACCCCAGAAGACATGACCTTGTCCGTCCCCGAGTGGAAATCGAAAAAATCGGTAAACTTAATATTTCGTGCAAAATAGTTGCCATATTTGAATTCAGCATATTGAGGAACCCCAGGGACATGTCTTCACCTCTACATTGGGCAGAAGAGCCAGAAATCAATAAATTCGATAAATCGATATTTCGTGCAAAATGGTTGTCATATGCGTGTTCAGCGTATTGAGAAACCCCAGTAGACGTGTCCTTGTTCGTCCCCGAGCGGAAATGGAAAAATCGATAAAATCAATAAATCAATATTTCGTGCAAAATGGTTGTCATACTTGTATTCAGCGTATTGAGGAACCCCAGAAGACATTTCCTCACCGAGCCCTGGGCAAAAACAGCGAAAAGTCAATAAAATCTATATAATCGATAAATCAATCGATAATTTTAGGTGCAAAAGTGCATGCAAAATTTGGTCCGGATCGGTTCATCCTCCGCGACTTCTATTCATTACATACATACACACACAAACTTTCACTTTTATATATACAGATTGCGACTGGTCCCAATCACCTAAAACAGGTCTTGCCCATAGTTTTATTTCTGGATATGGTTTGGAAATAGGAACATGAATCGAATTTCTCGATGAAAAATTTCTTTTCTATGGAAGAAACATCCTAAAAGATTTCGCAATTTGCCATATTTCTTTCGGCACACTGAGGAACTGGACCTTGCTAGGTACGAATACCGTAATCAAATCTTTGCATCGTCCCGAATAATGAGTTGCGTACTGTCGAATAATACAGTACTCACCACAATACCAGTAGTGATGGAGAGGGTGCGGCCACAGTAGGTGTTTGGAACGATGTCGCCGTAACCAATCGACATGAAGGTGACCATGATAAACCACATCGAATTGAGGTAGTAGTGCTCCACATCCAATTTGCCGTCATATCTGCAGCAAAAATGCAGCAATTTTGTACGGATACGGGATTGAGTTTTGAAGAAAAATTTCATATAGAAATGGCCCTCTCATCATCAAGCTTCTAATGTTTGGGTTTTTCTGTAATTACCCAGTTTCCCATAAAATACTACCCCCAGACAACACTACTGCAGTACGATCTCTCCCTTACCTTTCACACTGAGTAAACATCCACGACATGCAGATCCAGTACGACACAGTGAACACGATCAAAACCCGCAGCGGGTGGTCGGCCATCATGGTTTTTATCACGAAACGGAAGTCCATGGAGATGCGGTTCAACGCGGCGATCGAACGGGTGGCTGCGTCCTGAAGCAGAACACCTTGGAATCTGCAGGACTCCCCCGAATCCATAGAGTACGCTCTAAGAACTGCATACCTGGAATTGTTTGCTATGCAGCACCATGAATCGACAGAGCAGATATGATCGAAGGAACATGGGTACTGAAAGCAACACGTCCACTGGCACATCAACCATTTTGACGAGGCGTGTTTCTGGTGAGATGAATGGCCATCGGATGGAGCCGGATCCTGAAAAAATTGAAAAAATGTAAAGAAAAAGTGAGAAATAACTCATTCAAGGATAAATGCTTGGATTTCCACTGAAACGACAAGGTTGCCCCTATGAAATAGTTTTCCTTAACAATACGCACAGAAAATTCACTGTTAAAATTTTTGGTAAGTAAGGTAGTCATCCCAAAATGATGTGGTCGACGGTTCTAAGAAGCTGGTATCCGGAAAATTGAAATACTTCCCTAACAGACATGCAGTGTCGGCGATCACTGCGCTCCTCCACCAGGTGGTCCTGCTGCTTCCCTTACTCCCCTACCCTCACGCTGTCCTGTCTATTTTCGTTAGTAAGGCAAGTTGAAATATTTCAGCACAGCAATTTTCTTTTTTACGTCGTGTTTATTTCCATTGAACGTTAGCACCAGTAGTAAAAAATAAGAAAAATTTGTCGGCACTAGATATCCTGTTCGTATGATGGCTCAACCTCATCCGAATGGCATAGTCACCTTCTCTCTTGCACCTCATCTGAATCGCAGAGGCGTTGAATGCGTATGTGTCCTATACGATGACTTTCGGGGGGATATGGGAGGAAAGAGGGTAGGTGAGGGGGAGGAACACCCTATGTACCAAGTCGATGCTTCATCCTCCCGGGTTCCTCTGGTACCAGTTCACCGATTCCGGAGGGATGGAGAGCTTGGTTGGCCTTGGGCGGGATCGAAGCATCGACCGTGCGAGCGACAGCTGGTCTCTAGCCTCAGAGCTACGCGCGACAAATATGTGGATAGTAATTAGTAAACGTAAATTCTCCCGTTTCACATAATTCTCTGCAACCTCTGCAGTTCAGTCCCCTATAATTTTTCTCCCTTCGGCTCTTTTCTCCAAATCTATCCAGCTGTTTTCTTAGCTTTTAAGAAGCATGAAAGTCTGCGGGGGCCCTCGGGTGGTTAGCCTGTCAGCACCGATTAGCAAACGTGGCCTAGCAGCTCATGCGGAGATTAGCAGCTCAGCTCGCTCTGGACGATTGTGGTTTGTTGCAGTTTTTGTCGCAGTTGTCATGGCAATGATGCAACTCTATTAGCGGATAGATTGCATTGATATTAACAAGAGCCGAGACAATAATTAGATAAACAAATCCTACAAACATAAGAGAAACTGATGTGTCAGTTGTATCTAACAGCTTCAACTGAATTGTTGATGGCTAAAGATGAAGTCCAGGGCTCTCCTCCTAGGAATGAAAAATAGGGATTGGAGAGAATTTACAGCAAATTTCCTTCATGCAGACATCGGGTAAACTTTATGCATTCAGTTATTCGATTTTGTCCTTTTTTTCGAATGTTGTAGACTGACTCGACTACTAAGTGGTTTATAGTGAACGAAAACTACTGAACAGTGACTGACCTGGAAATGGACAAACGGCACAAATTGCCAACTCCATCGACAATTTGATCACTCGATCCATACTAACAGCCACCCGCCAGTCATCGGCGCCAGAATCGATGAGCGCAATTTTAACCTGAAAATGATAGGTATGATTTTTTTGATAGATATAAATTTGCTGGGGAAAACTACCACAAACAACAACGAGAATTTGTCCTAAGAGATATAAATTTGCTGGGGAAAACTACCACAAACAACAACGAGAATTTGTCCTAAGTCAACTCTTTGTCGGCAAAATTATTCCAGAATTTCAGGAAAATTTCTTATCGCTGCTGTTGTTATACGCCTCCAGAAGTACATATGTAAACAGTTTAGACCGCTGCGGCCACGGCGGCAGTGGTTTCGCAATATATCGATTGGTTGCCCACGATGGCGAGGCTCCGCCCACAATCGATATGCACCAAAATCAGTATCGCCGCGGCTATAGCTATCGAAACAACTAGACGAACAACAAACGACTTTTCGAGAACTATAGCAGCAGGCTTTCTTTCAGTAGCAGAGTACTGGAGATGATACCCCAACTTTCTATTATCATGTGATACCCCAACTTTCTATTATCCTGTCGTTTATCCCTAATTCCAACCAACGACTTCATCTTAAGCCTGTTTCCAACTGGTTCTATTGTGGGCGGAGCTATGCCATTGACTTGGTGATGTCACTTCACTCCTGATTCAGGAATAGGTTTTTCTAAGCTCAAATGAAACGATTCGAAACGCATTTTCAGGCAATTTCCGTTGGAATAACCTTTAATGGCTTCGTTAAACCTCAATGCTGCTTCCATGCGAGGCAAAAGAAAAACTCTGCACTTTACTACATCCTGCAGTAGTTCATTTCTATGATGAGGTTTCTTCACAGAAATATGGCAGAAAAGTAGGTTTTTGCAGGAAAATATCTCTTTTGAAGTAATCCATGTCAAATAAAGAGGGTAGATGGCTCTGAGCCAAGGATTTTCTTGTTTTTGGAGAAACACATCAGTTAGATGTGAATTCCCACGAGTTTTTCCCATAAATTTCCTTTTCTTAGGATTTCTTTGAGAATGTAGAAATTACTTTTTCGTACGGTAGAATACACTTTTATTAATTTCCGCATTCGCATTTTCCTGAAATCCATAAAAAGTCATCCTATCTTGACTCTTACTATACACTGGTTTCGCTGATTATTTCAAAGAATTCGTTTTTTTTTTCACATTCTTTATGACTGCTCCTCAGGCGGGGATAGAGATTTTTGGTACTTCTTTATTTTCATTTTAACTTTTTTTTTGAATTTCTACCCATTTTAGGGACTAAAAAAGCTCTCAATTGCAATAAAAGAAATAAATAAACTCACTTCTATAGCATGATAATTGATGAGACAACACATGAGGCATACGGTAGTGAGCACGGCTAAGGAACGAAGAAATAACGATACATTGTGAGCCTGAATAAGCAGCAATTTAGTACAGTATAGTTATCTGTACAATTAGGCTTCTTCTCATTCCTATCGGGACCCTATTCACAAAATTTCAAGCACTGAGACGACCCAACGTCATGGTAATATTTCTACGGTCATCAAAGATTAGCGAGCTGTGATCGTTCCCTAAGAAGCTTATGCAATACGATGCGTCTGGGAACATCCAGACGTAATCCTTCTCGTGGGATCTCATATGAGAACGGATCCTACCCCCCCCCCCCCCCCCCCCCCTGCTCCCTCCTCCTCTTAGTGGGAACTTTTTCACTGGATTTCATTAGGAAAGACCGGGCTGAACTCTTTGGAAACATTCCAAGAGCTGGTATGTGGGTACTAGTACAAGTATACCATAGTTCTGTATACTTACCTTTGTGATATGAGTAGTAGAAGAAAGTGCGGTGAGCTCGGCATCGATTATGACGAAGAGTAGACCGGCAATGGCCAGGATCAATGATAGATCACAGACCTGGAAATGATCTACTTTGATTTCTGAAAAAAAACTTTTAGCTTATTTAGGACTGCTTTCATTCGCAAACTATATGAACCTCCATCTAAATAAAATTATCGGTTGTTATGAAGCGATGAAGAAGAAAATTAAATTTCACTTGATTTTCTAAGATTTTTTTTGTTTTTTAAACAAATCTAATTCCCCGAATAATAAAGCTTTTCCATCCAGCAAACCTCAGTGGCTCAAGATTCATGTGCAAAAATGTTTTACTAACTAGGAAGCAAATATTCAGAAATAGGTCAAACCCCCGAATTTCTGTGCTAACGTCCATTAAAAGAGCAGACAAAAAGGTGAAAACGCGGTCATCCCACGTATTTGCGCTCAATTTGTCGTCAATTTGGCCAAATGGGCAGAAACCTTTCCCAGCAGAGAAGCGTCAGACAAATTCAAGCGATTAAGTTCCTCGTCCAGCCTCTCTGTAGCTTATTGCAATACATCTGGATGGGTACAAATTTATATACATAAAAACCAATCGTCGCATATGCGGGATCATTACTACGCTACTTAAGGTAATTATTCGAAAAAAAAAAACTGGATTTAGAAACGCAAAAAGGGCGATTTTTGTTCCGCTCTCTCGTTTTTCAACCCGTTGACGACCGCATGACTCACTGGTGAGCAGCACCTTTTTTTCGCATGGTCCGGTTTGAGAGAACAGTGGTCCCTAATGATTTCATCAGTTTCCTTAGAGAGTGGCGTATTAAGACTTCTAGTCAATGTTACTATATAAATCTACACCGGATTTTTTAAATAGAAATTTTGAAGCAGGAAAAAGAGCCAGAAATTGAGAAAATGTTGAAAAACGCGAAAAGGGCGCGGTCGTCAATGGGTTAAGGATATCGCGGTTAATTTTGTTCCTTATTTGAATTTCTGTGTTCCATTAGATTTGTGTTGTGGAGGTAAGACCTCCAAGAATAGTTCCAAATAGCATTTCGGACTTCACCGGGTGAAGAATATCTTCAAAATTAGATGCGGCCACGAATCATCGTGCTAAAGTTCGAGATAACTTATTGCGTGCTATAGATATGTGCTATTTGATCTAGAAATTATCCAGAAAGGGGTTTGGTGCGCTCCCTTGTTCAAATTCGTCCTGTAGGCCCGTTTCTACGAACGAAGGGGTGTACTGCAGCTCTGACGAGAAGCGGAATAAGTGTCTTATGGCGAGAAAACGAAAAAAAAGAGACATGAATTCTCATTTTTTCTCATGGAAGAACGAATACATGCAAACACTAAATCCCCTACTCGGACTCGGGAGTGTACAGAATTTTTCATCATTACACCCTTAATTCATATTTTTTTAATGGAGCACATAAAAATAATAAAAATATTCTGAATTCATGGAATTGTCACAACACGTATAATCCTTATACAATTCATATACGAGTAAAAAAAGAATAAAATAGGAGTAGGTTCACACATAAAAAGTTATTGTTAAGAGAAGAAAAAGGAATGGCTTTGCCAGTGAGATAATATAGGAACATATGCATATTCCTAACAGGGCCTTACATGGTTTTTAATAGTGTAGCCGAGCTTGATCCAAGAATTTTTAGGAATTCCAAAAAATAAGGAAACAGCACTGACCTTGTTCCGTTGCACGAACAGCTGCTTACGCATTCGGCACCTCATTTTTGCGGTGCTGTCACTGAAAGAAAGAGAATCTAGTGCAAACACATCTTGTAAGATAAAACCTCAATGTTCTGGAAATAGCAATGTGCACATGGCAATCCAAATTGGCATCGTTTTACGGGAAGCGAAGTAAGGCTAGGAGATTTCGTAGAAGGATCGAGCAAAATTAGGCTCGAAAACAGTCCGCATGCGAAGAAATGTTAGATAATGACTGCTGCTTAGCCGTTCCTGCACAGGATATTACTAGGCCTCTAGATAGCGGAAGATCTAGAGGAAATGTGATCCGAACAGCGTTAATGCATAACGTGACTGCCGGCTTGAAGCCTGAAATAGCGACAAAACGTAACAACGAATGAAAGCTCGGATGTTTGAACTGGCGCGAAGATCGCCGGAATAATTCGATTCCGCCTACAAAACGATAAATCACGATTTTTTTTCGGCCTGCTTATTCGATTTAAACTATAAATTAGACCTCGTAAATCCGTGAAACCCAGAAAAATTAAATTCAACACGCTTAGAAATGAGACACAGTGTGGCAACCCTAGAGCAGTGAGGACAAGAATAATCGCTTTTCGAGTCCAATAATTCTATGTTGCCCATTTTAACAGGATAATTCCACAAGGGAAGAAGAATAAGAGGATAAACTCTGCCAGTTTGTCCTTCGTAGCCAACTTTAGCTTCAGAGGTTCAAATTGTCCATTTTGTAGAGGTAGGGAAGGAAGTAACTAGGGGTAAAACAGCAGTTAGGGAGGCACTATATGAACAATTTATTTTTTTTCCGGAAATTAATTATTGTGAAACTACTTGGACATTATCCACTTTGAATCGAAATAGCAAACTGAACTTAGCTAAATCCCAGAATATGTTGGTTTTCTTGGATCGATTCCGACATCTAGCGATCGGTTTTGCACAAGATCTTGTGACGGAACAATTTTCGAAAAATAAATTTGTTTGGTATGATTTGACGAAATCCAGCTCACTACTCAGATGTTATTGTTAGCAAAGGATTATCTATTGGGTACAATCGATTTCGAATATTCGATTTCGAGTGGGCTTGTAATTCGAATATTTAAGCAAGAGAGAGAGAGCAACACGACCTTGGAGAAAAGACAAAAAAGTGCTGCTTAACTGACTTTGTCACCAGTATTCGAGAGTCGAATCAATTACTAAATCATTAGTGGCATTAACTAAGTTATTTGACTTATATCCAAGGCAGATATAGTGGGTATGATTCGGTTCACCACTAGGATTGTTCAACATCCCTGGGAGGGCTCTTGGCTTCTCGCTCATCCAGAGTGGGCGAGTCCTCTAAACAAAACGTGCTATATTTTACAATATTTACCACCAGTTGCTATTGCTGACTTAGAAGAATATCTTGGACCGAATATTAATATTTTTGTTTAGAGAACCCGTCCACTTCCGGAGATGACAACTTTCCCAGGAATGCTAATCAACCTCGTTATATAGAAAATGTGACTGAAAAGGTACTAGAAGAGAAGAAAGCGTAAGGAAGTGTGCAGTGCTAGGGCAGTGAGACGGTAGAGACAGAAGTAAGTAGGTACACAGCTACGATCGTTTTTGAAACAGACTATATCAAAATTTCACGAAAGTGCAGAATTCCGTAACAAATAAGAAGAAAATCTGCGTTATCTAGTTCAAATAGGAAAACAAAGAAGAAGTAGGGGCGAAGTCGCGGATGTTTTTGCTCATGTTCATGAACATTTCCGGGTAAATTGTTACCTAGCCTCGCTTCTAAATCGGACGAAATTTCTTTGCAAAAAAATGAGTTTACTCCGTCAGAGTTACTTCATCGAGGACAGATAGAGCAAATAACGGAAAGACTAGCCAGATATAAAAGTTTCTGCTGAAGAAATCCGTTTACTCTATGAGCGGAAAGCTTACAACCTTACCAGTGAATTTAAAATCAAATCAAAGAAAAGTCCATCCAGTTCCGAAAAACCTATGAACTTTGAACAATTTTCAAGAAGTCAATGACCACGCTCACGGGAGCAGCTGCTTATGACATCACCTAAGACTATTAGCCTGAAAAGGCAATAAGCCCTCACGATCGAGGGTCATCGCACGAGGGTGCAGCGAGCTGCTCCATTTGCAGTATGGCCAGCATGACTTTGAGAAGTCGCGATGATAATTTGAGCCAGTTCATGCTGCCTTCAGCGATAAAATTCAGTTGTCAGCTTGGTCGTTCACTGAAGTCAAAGTTCCTACTTGAATGTGGGAATTTCGCAGAGAATAAGTGTGACAAACAAAACCCAGGAAGAAGCCAGCACCATCTAAGGCCTGCAGAAGAACCACAGGGCCTTATAAGGCCTCTCAAGGCTTGGATGCAGCAGAGGAAGAATCATAGTCAGACGTGATGTGGATTAATATCATAGCAATAAGAGGCAGAATGGAGGAGAATTGAGCCATGATGCCAATCTTCGGCATCTCGTGACATGCGAAGAGATCCCAAGGCAGGAGCGGGCTCTGCAAACATCTCTGGAAGGCTCCGCTCTCCGTGGATTCTATCAACAAGCCTAATTTAGTGCAATTCAGCGTATTTATGACAGGAATATTTGCCATTTGATTAAGGATTCCAGCAAAGAAGGGACGACATCCACGCCGGTAGTGCTGGCAACGACAACGAGGACTTGATTGCTTTTCCTTAGTGTGGGAGAACCCCAGCGTGGGAAGTCACAAGACTATAGACTGTTATTCCATTGATCAGTGCAGTTCCCAGCTAACTTCCAGGATAATTAATTAGTTCCGTTGCCAGTCGGAAATTGAGTAGACTACGCTGCGAGGACGAGAGTTCATTTCCAGGTAGATCTCCCTCGTGCCGCCCTCAATCGCTAATTAGAGCAGTAGATGTGAGATTATAGATCAGGGGAAGGCCAGCTCCTTCCCTTGAAACTTGGTCATATTTTCAGCATAGGTTATGCATATAGAACGCTCCAAACCTGACGGTGGATTATGACAGCTATGATGAAGAAAGAAAAAAAAAGATGGGAGGAACAACAGGAATTGCGGAAAGGGATTGAATTAAATGCGATAGGTGGGCTTGGTAATGGATTTACTACGTTTTCCGTGACTACTGCCTTTTCCAACAGAAAATACTCCAGTGGCCACGACCCGGATTGGCACTACACCATGGCATCAGTGGCGGACTCAGGGGGGGGGGCGCTCTCACCGAGAATGGGTCGCCAAATTTTCGAAATTACTTTACAAAAATAAAAATTAAAAATAAAAATTTTGTACCAGTTCATTTTTGATTGTTTATTCTTATTATTATTTTTAATAT
>KN730538.1:0-11731 GCA_000816745.1 Ancylostoma duodenale | reverse complement strand
GTTCTCAAGAACAACCTTCTGCGTGAGCCAGATGCGCAGATCAAGAAAAACTAGACCATATGTGTGACAGGGCAATGGAAGGATGGGCCATTACTAGTAGATATTGCACTAAGTATCGAGCGCGATTTCACTGATGCATCTCTCCTCCCTTCTCGAACTATTAGTGCCTGGGAAGGAAAAATGTCTTGAAAAAAAAAAAACACCTCTAAACCAGAGCCATGATTCATTATTCTTGGTTATCTGTACAGAGATCTCATGATTCATTATTCTTGGTTATCCGTACAGAGATCTCAAAGTTGCAGTCTTGTGTGATTAAAAAGTTGTATCCTGATTGTGAGAGGCAGGTGCTCCGTAAGTAGATGAAAAACATGCCAAGGGTTCTGGTAAAAATAACATTCTTGAACGGGAAATGTTTTGAAACAGTTTGCATACAAACGCCATTCAAAGGTCACACAAACGTACACTGATTACATTCTCATACCACAATCATAATTTTTTCTGTACAGCTTGAAAAGCTGTGAATAGTTACTCTTCGCCACCCCCAACCCCATGCATTGTCACGAGTTCAAATCGTACCTTGCGGTGTGGTTAAAAGATATTTAAAAAATGATAGGGTGCTTCAAATCGGCGAACGTTTGAGTATGTACCCGCTTCTGTTTAAGGTGTTGCCCTGAGCTCAAGTGCTACCCAGACTTACGAGAAAAACGGGAACTGGTCGGCAAAATCGAGGCCAAGTATAAAGCTGGTGAGGCAGTGTTCATTGCTCTTTTCCTTCCCACCTAGCTCGAGAAAATTTTTGATGAGCGGTGACTTTTCAGAAATGGGAGCTTTTTCTTCTACAGCTTCCTAGAAGTGATTTTGGACTTCTCTCTATATGTAGAGCGGCATGACTTCAATATCTTGTGCTAGTAGCCCAGAATAATGTCAGTGAACATCAGAGTTCGAGGGTTTCGTGTTGCGGTGCTGTCATTTCCCGGGCAGATGTCGCTACACTATTTTTGCTCACGAACCAACGACGTAGAATAGTACCACTTTTCATCAGATGTTAGCAGATTCTGAGCTACACAAGAAGAACAATTCGTGTACCCACGGTACTGCACTGATGCGTAAACTAACGGGTATAATTGTACATTCATACTATATTGGTAGACGTTACGGCGTATAGGTAAAAAGATGAGAAGAGACAGGAATAAATTGTACAGCTGGAACAATAGCAACTGATCCCTACGCAGTTGACAACATGGAGGATGACACAGTCTCGAGTGTTTGCAGCTCAGGTGTGATAAGTAGCTCATTTCTTCATTTCGGCTGTGAGAAGTGGCCATTCTCTGAGTGTACTGCAGCAGTTCCGGGAGAATAGAGATTTGGGACAGTCCAAAATTTCCCTGAGAGCGCAATGATCTTTTATACAATTGGCTTGTGAAATTTTATTAATTTCCGTTTACTGAAGTGGAGTCTGCTCAGTAGAAATCAATCAGATAGGGTATGATAGAACCACGGTACGACTAGTAGTACCGTGTTCAGCTGCACACCTAATGCGTTTTTTTTTTCGATAAATTCGTAGTAGGTAGGAGTTCATAAGGAGCGAAATGGGCTCACTGTTTAGGCATAAATAATTGTACAACGAGCGCTAGTAGCGCTCGCATAACGCCGTGTTCTTCTTCTGTCCGTTTTGCATCGCACGTAATGCAGCATTCGAGGCAACAAGTGTCGAGGTAACCAACTCTCGAGGTAACCAGAAGGGCTAAAATATGTGGCCAGTGTAGGAATATCTGTCCCTTCCATTCTTTAAAGTTTTCTTCGTTTTCCTCTAGCTCTTGTAGGAAAGGTGCTGCTTATCAAAAGCTTCTACATTTTGAGTGAACCCGCAAAGTACTCACTCAGCTTTTTTGGATGTATTGTTGGGTATTGTTCTGCAGACGTATGTTTCGATAACTAAAAACTACGAATAGTCTTTATTTTGCCGAAGAGAGACGCAAATTTAAAAAGGTATGACCATGAAAAGGTGACATGCCCCATCATGTTAAGAAAACATCCTCTAAGTGAGGATCACACTTTCGCGGAGACATTTTTGTTCTTCCCAGGAACTCATTCAGCATCTTGTTATTGTACGAATTCGTTGCCCTTCCTAGTTTCTCCACTCAGATTTTCCCAGACTTGTTGACACTGTCACTGTTGCGGGCGGAGCTACTGTCTAAGCCTCTCGAAATGTGGTCGCTGAAACAATCCGTTCAAAAACATTTGCTGCTGCTGCTCGAACTTGTGCTAGGCTTCCCAAAGGAACAGCACTCCATAAACTCCACAACTGTCTCCGAGAACATCACTCTTGAAAGACAAGATGTAATAGTCCCGCTTGTTCTTGAGCCCGCCTACCTCATCCATTTGTGCTCCGCGCCTCAGAAATCATGGTGTTCCTCTTCCATCGTTGTGTAGAACGCTCCAGGAAGGAAGGTGGCCGCGGGAACGCCATCCCATTTCTGCATTCCTCTTCAGGTGACCCTGCTCGCTTATGTTTTGCTCATAAAAGTTGGAGAGAAGGTTTTATTCTTTTGGTCCTGTGTAATACTTCTGCAAGTTGAAAATCGGTACTTCTTGATCCCACACCGTCTTTTGCTCACATTTGTAGGAGAGAGAAAAGCGTACCCTTCTCTTGTCGACCATTTGTGAATCCGAGCACGATGTTGTTTGAGCAGAAGGTGTAGGCGCGAAGACCTTTGCAAATTAGATAGAGTTTGTGTATTTTGTATTTAGTCGATGTTGTGTTCATAATCTTTCCTACTTTGTTCCTCAGCGTAAGTTTCGACATTGTCAAATTTTTCTGGCCACACCGCTTTTTGCCGGCTGCTCACCTTTTCAACTTCCTCAACCATCCCTCCATCTACTCAGAAAATCTTTGCTGCTTTCAGCTATATATTTCACGCAGATGCGAAACATCATTGTAATGTTGAAATTTGTTTACTTTCTTCATAAGCATTTAATTTGAACGTATCTGCTTATTGTATTACATTTTCCTTTGGAGAAAGCTCCAGAAAAGGACATACGTACATTGCAGTGTACTCGACGATTCTCTAGATTGTATAAGGTTCAAAGTTATTATTTAGCCGAATGGACCTGAAAATATTTCTGACAGTTGCTTCTACGATTGTATTTGTACTGGCAGTTATCTTGAATACTGTCTTTATCTACATCGTAACCACCAAAACACGAAACGACATTGGCGCCTACAAACACATGATGATCTGTTTTGCTGTTTGCAACGTCGTCTATTCTTCGGTTGAGTTCGTTAGCAAACCGGTATGTTGTATATAATTTATTAAACCGTCATGCTTGCTAGACTTCCTTTTCTGGACTTGGGCGAGCCGCGATTATCTCGATCTGGAAGTGAAAACAATGGTGGGCAACTGACAAGCTGTCTCCCACACAGTAGATATGAAGGTTATGTAGTTACCTGCATTCCGCCGCTCCATTTTTCATTGTGTCGCTGTACGCTGTCCGTATAGAAACGGCTTGTTAGTTATCTACCGTTGTACTCGTTTACTGCTGACTGTGATGTCTTTGAACATGAAATATGTATTCTTCTATCTTGTTAAAGACTGTGGCACTGCATCTAATTCTCACACAGTGTACATCTCGCTTCGGGAGTGGTTCCCTTAGAGGCAGCACCCGTCGAAATCCTCAACACCGAGCTGAAGCGCTAGTAGTGGAACACATTGTCAGCGCATCACAAAAGTTCGCCGAACACAAAGAATCACACTTATCTGCAAAGGAATCCTAGTCGAAGTCGCGAACACTGCGAACACAGCAGCCTTGCACGCGCCAGCCACACCCGCAGCGGCCGCAATCGCGGAAGCACTCCGCGTGGCGGGACCCATGATTGTCGAACGAAGCGTGCGTAGTCACACGGGAAGCAGCACCACGATTTCGTGAGTATCCCGTATGTTCCGCGCTGTTTCACTATTGGATATGAGTTCTAGGTTCCTCAAAACCCCAAAAACCAGCAAAATCTCAAACACGAAGATTTGAGCGGGTGCTGCCTTTAAAGGCAGAGTCCACGAGCCTACGAACTTTTTGTCAAAATGTTTATCATAGAAGAAGCCAGTCATAGTCCCAGTAATTTTACGAAGTTTGCATCGCTGGAGAGGTAACGATTTCCAAGTATATTAATTTGCACAGCCATTCTTCTTTTCTTGGATGAGTTGTAGCGGGGCATGAATCAGCTGTTTTCGCCTGCAGTCACTCGGTATTCTTATGATATAGGTTCCATCGTGCTTTAACCCACCATTCTTGAATATCAGTGAACAGTGAATGTGGTGGTATCTTGTCTTACTATTCCCCGTTTTCACTAGGTGCTCGTCATTTTTCCAACAGATAACATTCATTTTTCTCTTGTGCCATGATTCCTTTTTTTCTTCTTGATCCCTCCCGTTTTTGTTCTCGCTTGAGGAGGCTGCTTGAACAGGAAAATGTCCAAATCCATCAGAAAAATGCGTGACGATAGATACAGCGTTATCGACTTTTTTGCGGGACCCGAACCTGCCAACTCGACCGCTTTATTCAACCGTAGCGAACTCGGAGCGTCCAAAAACTGTCTTCCATCAGTTTTCTTCTGAAGCGCTACCCTCATTCGTGCTCGTCATAGTAAGAATATGTAGAACTCAAGATTATGTATAAATCAAAAAGAAGAAAATTTTTGTGGGTGCCGCCTTCAAATGAGTAATCTACTGAGTTGAAACATGGCAAACAAATGTAATGCATGGGAAGCAGAACATAATTGTTTTTCCAAAAAAGACTTGAGACGAACAAACTTTATAGAATGTCTGCGATAAGCTGTATTGGAGCTAAGTATTTTGTGTATTTTAGCGTATACAGCAAGCACAACGTGCACAACACACAACTTACAGGCGATTTTCATATATGGAAACTCCTACATGGCATACAGTAATGGATTTCTTGCCCATGCGCAACCGTGGGGTTTCCTTTCATTGTGTCTGTTTATTGCAATGTATGGCATGAATACAGCAGTTCTGGCGCTACATTTTGTCTATCGTTATTTCATTATATGCAAGTAAATCCAATATTTTTACAGCAAGTTCGCTTTGCACATCTGTATAAAATTTGGATCAGTGAGGAAAGTAATCTTTTCTTATTTCGCCCTAATGTCAGGCATTTCAGGCCAAATTACAGGATGCTATTTGATCGACCATATGTAATCCTCTGGACGATTCCAGTTACGACATGGGGATTAATGTACGGTTTCATTACATTTTATTGTTTTTGTGCGAGTGAGGAATTCTACAACTACGCACAACATCCAGTCCTACAAAAGCTTGGACAAAATATAAGAGATCTATCGTTTTTCTGTGTTTTTACTTATGTGAGTTTCCAGAAGAACATGGATACAGTAATATTTTCCTAATCATCAGGTAATTTAGGAAGTCGTGAGTAACTCTACAACGATCTACTGGAAACCGACCCTAGGATTATTTTTAATTGTTGTGATGATGGTTTTTACGTTTACAATAATGGTTATATGTGGAGTGAAGTTGATACGAGAGTTACGGAAAGTGGCTATGAGCGCCAGAACAATGTCCGTTCAAAAGCAGTTGCTCAAAGCGCTAATCATTCAGGTACCTTTTCTTAGCAACAGAAAGTTTTATACCAATTTAATCTGTGCGTTTTTTACACCTTTGCCATAGTTTATAGGTAAGCACTAATTTTGTTAATGCTCTCACGACCCACATCTTCATTTCTTGTTTCTCTTAGGAGTTTTCATTCTGCTGAAACTTTGATTATAATTTTTTGAGCTTTCGATTTCAATATGAGTCCCATAGAGCTCATCATGACAACCTGATCAAAATATCTGGACGTACTGGATATAGTTTCAACACTGCAACGAAATGATGGTTTGTCGCCGATTGCGAAATCCAAAGGGGAGTAGTGTGGATCCATGTGTATCAACAATACATTTCTCTCCAAAATGATGTCACTGACAGACAAGAGCGCGAGGTTTCCTTCGGTTGCATCATTAATGCTGCCCAGTGTTTTCGCAGTAGCTCTTCATTTAATAATCCGAACCCCTGGAACAAGCTGCTAACAAGCTTTTGGCGAGCAAGTCTCTTATCGCATCTAAAACTCGCTCTCCTCAAAGATCGTTGACAACTTGCCTCCACCTTATCTTGATAACAAATAGTCGCTCCCAGAGCTTTCCCGACAATTTATTTTCGTCCGTTTTTGCCGAGAAGCATCGGCTGTGTATACTTGTCGACAACTTGCTTTCTCCCTTTATCCACGGACGGCTGGTCTACCTACAAAATCATTTGAAATTCCTTGCTTCCTTGCTGGCAACATGTAGGTCGTTAGGCTTGTCGAGAACACGCTTTAACTGCGCTTAAGTCGGCATCAGACATCTTCAAGTTGTAGTGCAGTAACCACTGCCGTGGTGATCTCAATGGTGGTATCGTATATGTATTACGCGGGGTTCTCTCTCTGCTTGATTCTCTCTTGTCGACAAGTTTGCAGAAAGGTTGTTGACGACTTGACAACGGTAATTTGTTTTGAGGGGAAGTGGTGGGCATCTCGCTTTGGCACTTCTTTGTTAACAAGTTGTTTCGAGAAAAGGTTGCTGACCTGTTTTTGGATTACATGATGACGACAATGATTCGCAAGTTAAAAAGGTGTCTGCAACTCGTTTCGGGGTAAAGGTGGGCCGATAAGTTGTTCTTTGGGTTCTGATTATGTTCCATTCCTCCAATAATGCAGCTCAAAGAATTATTAAACTTCTGAGATAGACAGGTAGAAGTATCTAGTTTTCTAAAATGCTTCTGTCTTTGAGCCTCACTCAGAGTTCTGTTTTCTTCAGTTGCTAAGACTCTTTTCAGTGCCTTTATTTCCTTTTGTTAGCTCTCGGCTTTTAAAGCCTTCGTTAGACCTCAATATTCAGAACGAATACAATAACATCAGATACAACAATCTAATAATAAGCAACAATACCGTTTGGCAAGACGTTGAGGATGGCTCTACCAACACGGTACGCACACCTATACAGAAAATTCTCATTAAGAAGGACAGAGAAGAGCTGCTGCACAGAAGAACCTCACCACTTTCATTTGTGACAGCAGAGGGGGGGGGGGTATCAGAACCAGAGCTCCTTAAGTGGTCGAGGGATGATAGTTAGAAGATTAATCTTAATATTTATTTTACCTCTTCCTTGTTATTTATTTCTGGCTCGTGTCTTCGATTTCTCTAGCTTCCATTTTTTTCTACAAAGTCCTAGTCAGGTGTCGATGCAGCACTAGGTCAGTGAACATTGGTGGTCGTTCATTCGTATGTCGTAGGGTCCGGTGCCGTGAAAACTTTCCTTTGGGTAGGAAGCAGGTTGTGACAGCGCTCCTCTGTGTTCGTCCAAACGTCTTCATGGTGGTCTCTCCGTCTCAGCAATATATTTTTTTCGCCACAACCACTGCGTATGATCATATATACAGTGCCTCTGAGCTCGATTATCTACAGGGGGCAGCCTATGTTCCCGGACAAGAGCTTTTCTTTATATCTCATCTGAAAACGATCCAATCAAAGCGATTTTTATTACGATAACGTTAATTAGGAAACTTAAAAACATATTACGACTGACACCCAATCTGATTAGCTTTAGAATCATTACAAGCCTACAAGCACCTTGCTGAATTCCATGATAAGGCCACGATGTATTTGGCACCCGAGAAGTGGATCAGCGGGAGTTATGGAGGATAGAGGATTTCTGTAGGATTTAGATGGGATACGCTTGGCGGCTATATCTTTCCCTAAGAATTGAGGAACAGCTTTCTGCCCATGGTCAAAAGTGGTTTTAACTTCGTAGCCTGCCACTCCTGTCTCGAAACTTGTGAAGACCTTAACAGGAAGTGCAGGAAGTAACAGGGATGGGGGACCGGATGTTAGCTCATTGGGCCTCGCGGTCCTTCGGTCAGGCAGAAATATGAGATAAAAACTTCTTGTCCGGGAACATACATATGTAAGCCGCACCCTGTACTGTATAGCATAGTATTTTGTTTCTGTAGAGGGTCAGAACGTGTTCTTGTGCATTCTAATTTTAGTTTGCAATTTTTGCATATTCGCACAGTGCGTTGCACATAAATTAATGATATTATGGAAACAGTAGAATATCAAAAATACAACTCCAACGAATTCTAATGAGTGTCTGTGTAACAAGTTTTCGGCTACAAATTTTGCAGAAACTACAAAAAAAAACATGTTTTTTTATCTGTTGAGCATCACGAGTGTCTAGAGAGTGACTGTGCAGCGAATACAAATATTCACGTGAATTGCAAAAACGAGTCATGTTTCTTTTGTCTATTGAGCGCCACCTGTCTAGAGCTGTGAACAATAATAAATTTTTCTTCCTCCTGCTTAAGAGCGGGTTTCTGAAGGATGTGCTAGCAGCGGACAATGCTGTGTGCTAAGCAATAATAGTTTGTAGCCGCGAGTGACGGTGGCCAACCATTCTGAGTTTATGAAACAACACGATTCGTCTGTTCGTTGACCTCATGATTTAAACGGAGCCATTGCTGAGTACTCCTACACAACACAAGGCAGTTCTAATTTTACTCAGAACAAATTAGATAAGGGCCCGTAGTAAAGTGTTATGGCGGTGAGCTGAACACCTAGACTCAGCACCACGCTTTAGGCGATGATACATACGCGAAGTATAGGATAGCAGATCATTGCCACCCACGTCACTGCTAGAGCATGCATGTGGCAGCAGAGGAGATCAACGCCCTGTTAGAAACTAGTCGCCTTCTCAAGCTGAGAAAATAGTGGGAGAGGCGAGTGGATGCGGAATTAGCTACCCCGAGCGTCTCATTCTGCGCCCACTCGCCTCTCCCACTATTTCCACAGCTTGAGAAGGCGATCAGCTCCTAACTAGGGCAATGACCCCCACTGTTCCCACATACATGCTCTAGCAGTGACGTTGGTATCAATGATCTGCTATCCTATATTTCGTGGATGTGAGATGGTACGCGATCATCGCCTAAAGCATGGTGGTGAGTTTTGGAGTTCATCTAACCGCCACGACACTTTACTACGGGTCGGGGTTTCAGGTTTTTTCCCTTAATACGTACGCGACAATGTGCTCAACCGGTTGACACACACACACAGTGCGACGCGTGGGACCGCGTGCTCAACCGGGTGAGCACGCTCTTTTCAGAGTTATATTTCTGTGAAGGAGTCATATTTAGCAAACTTCTGTGTAGTGTTATACTAAGAAATATCCAAGCTTTCTATACATGCACTGGGCAGAGCAGATCTCAACTCAAACGTTTCTTAATATGTGGTTGAAACATAGACCACAGAGAACGATACATATGAAGAAGAAACTACAAGTGAATGGACGACCAACATTTGGGAACACTCTTGACTATCACAAAGGAGAAAAAGATCAGGTTCAGATTTGCGCAAATTCAGCGTACTATGCAGCGGAGGAAAAATTTCTACCACGTAGGACCACGTGCTCAACCGGTTGAGTATGGGTCCCACTTGTGCAAAAGCGCGTGTGTCCCATGTGACACACCATGCCAAAGGCGTAAGGTCGCGAACGTGTTAAAGCTTAGATGGGTCGAGCATCAGCTGTCGCACACATTTTCACATTTCCTTCTCACACTTTGCATGTCGCGGGCTTCAGTTTATTTGATTTTCACCTTTCGAATACTCTCTCCCCCTTGCAAACTCCCAAAACTCTACGTAGTTAAGCTGTTTTTGTATGGCTTCTTAGTAAATTTCTGGAGAGAAGCTAACACCCTCTTTAGAATTCTGCTTGAGTTACAAATCTTCACCTTAAGTCGCTGACTGTGGCAATCTTGTTGATGTAAATTCGAAAGTCTCATAAAAAAAACTGAATGAGTCGCAGTAATTGCCCGTCAAAGCCGGCAACTTATTCATGTGAAAGAAACTGATGTAAGGGTTCAAGAGAGTTGCAAATCAAATGGCTTTTTCCGACAGTGACAAATCGAATTTCACTCGACAATTGCCTCAATAACGGATGCTAACAGACACTGCAAATTTTTTAGTGAATGGAAGAATCTTTCTAACTCTTGCAACCGAAGAGACTGTTACACGGGTCAGAAGCTTTTTTTGCTTCACGTTTGCGCAACAACTAAGAATTAGCAAAGAATCAGAACAACGGGTCATCCTATTCCAGCTGTTTAACTATCCTTCAGTTATTATATTTTAGGCAGTTATCCCATTCTTTATGTCATATACTCCTCGTTTTTTGATGTTTTTCTCCGTGCAAATGGGATATCCTCCATTGGGGTGAGTTACATCAAGTAAGCATCACATTGCTTGGGACGTTTCTTCATTCTTCTTAATATTCTTTAATACTTGTTTGATATATTCTGTTCATTTCAGGATATACGCCTTTGTGCCTTTGATTGTTACAATGTATACGGTACTCGATCCAATGGCCATCATTTTTTTCATTCACGAATATAGAAGAGCTGTTGTGAAAATGGTGAAAAGACCTGTTTTAGTGAGCCGCGTAACGAAAATTTCTGATTCGTCAAAACCTCACACCCAAGCTTTTGAAATCCGCTCTAAAAGTTATGCTCATTGATGGCTGGTTGCATTTTGCTGTTAAATAAACCATGTGCAATTAATCTTCGAACCCACGAATTGGAAGAGAGCAGCTGAAACAATATCAGTATTTACTTCCTAGCTAGAACACCTGTAGTGGAAAATTACGTCAAAGCTACAGTATGGAGTAAAAGCCTTCGATATTTCTACACAAATTTTCGTGAAATGACCATCCTGCGGCAATAAGTGTTTAGATGGGCGATAAATTAACACTTCGTCGCTGGAGGATGCTTTTCCATTAAAGAAACTTATGCCGGTCAATACATAGTGTTTAAATTTGTAGTAGGGGAACGGACGCTGTATTTACGTGAGAGCTGTTCAGATTGGTGTTAAGAGAAGCGGATCGAGAAAATTGACTTGTCAAAACTCCGCGATTTACTGTTGCTGAAACGACGCTTCTTTACGTGATCTTTTTTTTTGTTCATCTGCGTTTGGTTTATAGGATGAAGCGTCGATGCATTATTGTGGTGAAAATAAAAGGCAATCCCCTTGCTATTTGATATGTTTCCGTCGTTGAAAAGGTGTTATCTTGTCTTCAAAAACTACTGCTGTTTTGTTTTTTCAGAACTTAGGAAACAACTATTTAACTGCTTTTTGGAGAACTAGTTTTTGACCGCTTCAGAACCTTGCACAATGGAAAGCTAGTAAAATACTTTTTCTCCCTAGTCAATACATTAGAATAAGATGTTTGTGGTTTCATTGATTCAGATTCAACACCTTTATTAATCTTACCAACCTCGATGCTCCAATTACAACACAAGCGGGATTGATAAATGTCTCCAAACTGTGTGACACAAGCTAACCATAAAACTAAGAACAATCTGGGGGACGGGATGACACTCACTTCACAGCACAGAGTGTCGTGATCTATGCGTGCGGGCAACCGCAGAAAACGGTGGACTTGAGAAGGTTTGCTCTCGGTTATATGAAGGGGGTTGTCTTTAGTGTAGCCAGAACGTTGTTGCACGGGCCAGGAGGAAGGAGAGGTTGGGTGGCTTACGACACAGACACAGACTCATTTGGGCTCCACTCAACGATGGTGTCGTTCTAGCCAACATACCTAACGATCACATCAAACGTCACTAGGTCCGGAACAGACTGTACGACA
>KN730535.1:5207-15397 GCA_000816745.1 Ancylostoma duodenale | reverse complement strand
TATGGAAGTGAAGAGGCGTCCAGAGCACAAGGCAATCAGCTGGTGATTTGTAACTGGGCAAAAAGCCAGGTTAGAGCACATTTTCTACATTAATTTTTAATTATTCGTCTATTTTTTGAATACGACGTATAAGACGAACCTTTAAAGCAGAACCAGCGTAACACCTAAGAAAATCCAGAACAAAACATGACCCTGACTATAAAACTAAGAAAACCTATGGCAAAATTGAAACTTCTGTCATTTTTAATGCCAAATCCCAAAGGGACAAACAAAAAACCCAGTCATGGATAGAAAATGAGGTTAACTCAAGCCGTAAATCTTGATCCAGAAGCTTCCAGGACAGCCAGGTCGTACTTAGCCAAAAAGACAACTCCTCAAACTACCACGTTAGCGCATGATCACAGGAAGTTGAAGGGTAAGTATATACACTAGAAAACTTTTAAATGCAGCGAAAGGTCAAAAAGTCAACTATGGTGTAAAGGAGGTTCCAGAACTTTCCACATCCATAATACACAATTCTATAGTGAAATACTGGCATAAAGACGAAAAAGAAGTGAAAATTTTGAGCTTTACATGGCTTGTAGTTCTTTTCTCATGCTCAATCTTCATTTGCCTGGGGGATCACTTGAGGACGCTTCCAGGATTTCCAGGAAGTGCCCTTAAGTGATCCCCCTGACAAATGAAAACAGATCACATCCTTATGAGCTACACTATCGAACAGGTTTAGTACTATGTAGTAAGTGCTCATAGTAATGCAGAAAACCTGTTCAGTTAGACATAGAGGTAATAAATTGTAGTGAGACAACGATGAGACAGATATTCTCTAACTAGATGTGCTGGAGCTTAGAAGTTGGATGAACTGTTTCAGCGAGGTGTGCGGGAGGGGATTCAACATTTGGGAGCAAGAAGGGAAGAACAGTGAGCGAAGAAGGAGAATAGGGAAAAAATGGCGTTTTTCAAACAAATCAACATTATATCATAAGAATCTTAAGGCGATGCTGATTACAATGGTATACATATTTCCTAGCAATAGACACAGAAAACTCCTCTTAAACTCTTTCCTTTTCCAGAGAGTTCGAATTTGCTCATGGCGACAGCTACCACAAGGAGTTGTACTACCAACACCTCGAGCGCCAGTAATCGATATCACCGTTACCATGGCATGCCGCAACTCCGCAACACTTGTTTGTGATAGCTGTCGCAATGAGCACCTCGAACTCTCCAAAAATACAGGGTTCAAAAAGGAGTTTTTCGGCAATCTTGTGAGGAATTATGTACATCACAGTGATTAGCGTCGTCTGAATATTTTTCTAATGTCAAAATCATCAGAACCGACTTCAAAGTGAGGGACTGCCTTTGAAATTTAAAGGAAAAAAAACTTGCAAATGGATCTTGTAATAACCAGAGCCGAGGTCGACCTTGTTTAAAATCATTGATCATCTCAGAAGAATTCTTCCAAGAAAAGATTCCGAAATCTTTCAAAGAAATTAAATAGACGTCCTTTCCTCCTGTTTTGGCTCCTTTTAAAGTAAAGTTCCTTTTTTCTGCTCTGTGTAAAAAGTTTTCTGGGACAAAATTATTCCAAGGCTTAACTCTGGCCTTCGTCTCGATGTTGAATTGTCTTCCTTTGTTTCTAATTCTATTCAAACAGAAAACTGCAGATCTGCATCCACTGATTACATGGAATCAGTCGATTCCTAACGAAAAAGAAGAACAGAGGAGGAGCAAAGGGGTGATTAGTGGGGTGGGGGATCGTAGTAGAGAAAAAAGGAACGTTTTTAGCAATGGCATAGGACACTTCTCCGTATTTTCTGCCATCCGGAGATTATTCTGCCATCCGGAAAATTATCAAGCAACTGAGCCACTGTTACAGTAACCCATTAATATGTACAATAGAACATGTTATAATAGCAAAGGCAAACAGAAGCAGCTTCTTATCACTTATTCACAAGAAAAGTTTCGTATGAAGATGATTGCTGTAACAAAGAGCGTTCATTCCATTGAAAAAAAAACTCTTTCTCTTCATAATGATCACTAAAGTGTTTATGGCGTCTTCCGCGAACAAGGAGATTCCTTGGCGAAGTGCACGTTGTTTGCAGTAACCTCCGTGGAGCAATTTTTTGCGAATCGAGCGTGCATTACCACAATAATAAGGCCAAAAAACCAAAGAAAACTGGTTTAAACGAGCAGTATTCGAGTCTTGAGCATTGATTAGAGGGTCACATTACCCAGATAGGCTTTAAGAGATAAAGGCTAGTGAATTTTGTGGCTTAAGGCAGTAAAAGTTTTTTTTTTGTCAATTTATAGTCTAGGAAACTGTAAAAATCAAATGAAGGGAAAGGTTTGCTACATTAATCTCAACTAATACAGTAGCATTACCTTTCCAGCCTATCAATGCTACCTTTCTGGATTTACTACAATACTAAACTATTCTTCACTTCATTACCCCACTCGGTTAGTAGAGAAGTCTAAACCGATCCAGCGGCTTCAACACCAGAAAAATCTCCAGGCGACGATGGTCCCAATGATATAAACATTTCCTTATGGAAGTGCTGGAAACCCTTCTCCAGACCTCGTTTTTGTGGAGAGTTACATGTGCTCATTGCGACAACTGCCATAAGGAGTTGCGGAGTTGCAGCACGCCATGGTATATATCGATCGATATCGATAGCACGTGCCTTACATGGTGAACGTGCAGTATTGTGGTAGCTGTCGAAACGGGAGAAGAGGGGTTCACTCATTCATTTATCAATTTATTTACTTATTTATCATTCATTTATTTAGGATTTGGAGAGAGGTTTCCAGATATTCTATGAGGAAATATGTATACCTTTCTGTTTAGCATCATCTGAAGGTCCATCTAATGTTAAAATGTAAAAATTTATTTGAGGTGAGACACTGTCTTCAGGTAGCAAAACATGCCCATTATTTGGCCTACTTATCGATCGCCATTGATTTTTTGAAGGAGATTCCCGGCAAATTTCTATGGATAACATGTTGGGCGAATGCCGCTACTCATTTCCAAACCAGTTTCAGCGAATAATCGCCAAAACTCCGATATATCACTGATTTTCTTCGGCAAATTCCAGAATTTTTGCTCTAATAAGAGAGGAGAAAGATCTGCTTGACGATCAGTGGCAACAATACGGATCTCCATGAGAGAAAATAAGGAAAAAGAGGAGTAGTGAGAAAATGAAGGAATTCCTAGCATGATGCAATATTTATCTGAGTCATCTAACATCCAGAAATGGAATGGATCGCTAATAGCAGAAAATAACCAGCAAATTTGCCTACTGAACATTTTTTCAGGTAAACTGTGCAGAACGAGAGACTTAGCGAACAATTAAAGGCCCGCTTAGCAGAGATTACGGTAAAAACTGTGCTTTCACCGTGAAATTGCTCAAGGAAAACAGGAAAGTGAGGAACCGCAGTGAAATTGCCAATGCAAAACGGGTGTTCGAGTGTTTTTCGACCACTGCTGTCACGTTTCGTAAAAGGGAAACTCGTCCAGCTGTTCACTCCTCCCTCGTCCCTCCCTCACAACCATCTGGATCATTAGTAACAACAGTAGAGTAAGAATACGATGACTTGTCATCATTTTAGATGAATCATGCAAAGCATGCGAATCGATCGCTGGACAGCTTACACTACGTTCCCTTCCGCATTTCACGCCCTGATGTACGGGTTTTTTTCCTCGAAATCCAAAACGATCTATAATCGATTATCGATTAGTCCCTTTATGTTAATTGGCTAGTCGGATAATGCTGTGGAAGTGTAGGGCTAGTTGCCGAGGCCTAGCAGCTGATTGTCATTCTATGCTATTGTCTCGAGCGAGCGAACGAACGAACGACTAGTTCGTTAGAGAGAACAGCACAAAACAGCGCTATCAATAGCATTACTGTGAAGCATTTGTGACAGTTGTCCATGCGTCGCATGAACGCACTTTTGAACATGTTCAAAGGAAGCGACATTTCATTTAAGCTAGCGGAAGTTCTACAAAAATTCTCTTTGCTTTTATGGATCTAGCAACAAAGAGGTAATCCAGAAAGTCTAATAGTGGGACGTAGATCAACAAAGCGTCCCAATGGAGATGCAAAAACAGACGGATTCTAGAGAAGCAAGAAAAATGCAGGAAAATCCTGGAGAGCTACTGAGTAAGTGACAGCATTTATGCTGGATTGTGCGTCTACTTTACTATCTACTTCATGACTTTTATTATCCCATGAAATCACATGGTCGAGGGATCCTAGTATTTTGGGGATTTTCCAGGAAAAATGAGCCTCTCAGAGAATTTTCGGAAAACCTGCGGCCCGAAACAACAGTCGCAGCGTGCACACCTAACTTCCCCAAAAAATCAATCAGCTACGGCAATTGGGAACTATATAAGAAAACAAATGTGAGAGTGAGAAGTGGAGAAAGTGGGCGTTGCTTCACTGCAAATGAAAAAAAAACTTGGATAGCTGAAAAAGAATTCTTCTTTCAGATGGAAAAACGGAACAGTACTAGCGCATTGTCGAAAAAAAAAACTGAAAACGTGCGACTGATCTAGCAACATAATTCATGAAACCTAAGAAAATTCTGGAATTCCGAAATAAGATTGGCTTCTGCAATTTTTCTCTGTTTTTCAAGAAAATATTTTTCGAAGGAGATAGAGTTTTGGAGAAGCGAATATTAGATGGATTGAAGAAGGAAAATGTTCAAACAAGGAACACCGGACCAAGGAGGTACTGAATTCCAAAATTAACAAAAAGAGGCTTGGATTCATTTATATATCCACTCCAGGGGCAAATAGTACCCATGGAAAAGGGCCAAAGGTCTTTGGGATCCAATGAAAATAAAAAAGGTACAATATTTATAGTAGCGGTCCTCACAGAAAACGAGAAACTAACTATAGGTGTGCGAAGAAAATATATTGATCACATTCTCCTAAAATTCTGGATTGCAAGGCTTCTCGAGCGAGAAAAGTCAATTTTATGCAAAGAATCTATTTTCTGCAAAGAAATTAGGTACTGAATAGTAGTAACAACGCGCAAAATCCACGGAAATTCTGGAATCGAGGTCATGGTCGTGAAAAGCATACATAATCAAAACTAAGATGCTGAAAGATACAATGAAACAGATATTTTTGTTCGATGTTACTCCACGTAAACCACAAAACTTCAGAAATTTCCAGGATTCCGCTAAAAATTGAGCACTACTGCCATTAAATCAGCGTAAGTGATGAAGATAGACCCATTTTCGAATAATTCAGACCCTCCAGAGCCTCATCTTTTTCTCCTTGAAAATCCTGAAACTCCCACTGTCCAATCCTATCCCTCCTTTGGCTAATTTAGCCCCTCATGTATCGACTTTTCAGTTTGTATATCGACCGACGCCATGTGGTCGTCGTCGTCGTCGCCGCCCCTCTGGAGAGTTCGACCGGTTATTGCAAGCGATTCACAACCACCACCGCCACCACCACCACGGCTAGCCAGCCAGCCAGCAGCAGCAGAATCACGCGCGGCTTTGGCTTAGCAACCTGGGGGCCATTAAGCTCTGCTGCTGTGACGGCGGCCCGCGGCGCAGTCCTCCCATCGCGGACCTCCGCGGTTGAGGATCGCAGCTGGGCCTCTTTTCAGATGGCACCGCATAGCCCCCGGGGTTACGCAATCACAGAAAGACCCGTGCGACATCGGGGGCGCGCAATTCACCGCGCAACGATCGTAGGCGAAAACTCGTCGAAGTGGAAAACTGACAAGCCGCCCCCCGTTGAATGCTGACGGGTCGAAAGTGCGACTAAGTATGTAATCTCTCAATCGGAGACGCTGAGTAGGCAAGAAGATCGACGATTGCACGGAAGTGGTGCTTTTTGCTGGATCGAAAGCCGATTAGCTGGGATCTGCTCCAGGAAAAGTCCAAGATTGATGGCTCCAGTTCACTATGGGATCAATACAAGCCGGAAACAGATCGAATAAATCATCTAGGATCAACATTCCAAGGACATTGTGATCCAGAAAAATCTACAGCCAGCTAATCCTTGATTCCAATCCTTACATCTCAATCCACAAACAGAACGTAGGAAGCTAAATGCGATTACGTGACATTCCTTGTCGCCGTATTGACGTTAGAGCAGATGTTAGCAATAGAGCGGGACAAATAGTGGCGCTGGAGCAGATGTTGATAAAGGAGCGAAAGTAATTCACTGTAGTTTATTTCGAATACGCTTTAGCAAAGCTTGAGGCATGCTACGAAGTGGTCCAGGGTGAGACACCAACTTTGAGAGGGATCATCAATCAATATTCATGCATTGCACCGTGCATGACATCAGACCAGCTCCATGAGCTTGAACAGCTGATTTTTTTTTCACGAATATGTGATAGTTGTCCTAGCAACTGTCTAACAGCTTTAGATCGACCAGTTGTGCTAGTTGTCGCTGCCTAATTTTGCTGTGCAGTTGTTGTATGTAGATCGACTCCAGAGCGGATCTTTCGGACAACTGGCACAATTAAACGGATCATGATGAGCCCGGACCCATAATCAGTGTGCTTTGATCTTGAGAGATGGCTTCCTTTTCTGGTAACAAATCCTAAAAGTGTGGGAATCAAATCCAGGTCATCTAAGCTAGGCTTCCATTGTAGTTGTCGACTTGGACAGATCATGGAAAGTATACGAATTGATCGAATTTGGAGGATTCTCAAGCATCTTGTTTATTTGGTAGCCAGGATTTCAGCAGGTTTGTGAGTTCGAACTGCACACTTTCTCTTGGGGTGAAAACCATAAGTATTGATCGCGACAGCAAATGCTTCATCTTCAGCTGATCAAAGAAAATGCAAGCATGAGCTTTGTCCTGCTATAGTGCTGCAAAAGTAAAAAGTAGGCGGGGATTGGTGGGGTTAAAAGGCGAATCGCGTCAATCAAAGGAACAATAATATATTTTTGTAGCCAATCAGAAACCGATGAGCTCTAGTTACGGCATCTTTTCCTTTTTTCTTAATTTTTAGGTATATGCTAGAAAACCTAGGTAACTTGCAGTGCATTTCCCTTTTTCGATATGGGATTCGGGCATTTTTATTGGATTTTGGAAGCTCTGGATAATTAACCACGGCTTCTGGAAGGTCATTCACTGTGTTCGACCATCACTACCCTCTCTCGATAGGCAGAAAGCAGGCTTGTAATGACTTTCCAGGTCAACCAATGATACTTCGTCAATTACGTCCCAACCTGTCCCAGCTATGCCAGCATCATGCTGTGATGGCACATCCAGACCCATGGAATGCAGAAAATCCACAATCCAACCCGATCGAATGGGCATATAACTACAGGGTGATGGTGTTGTTGTGTGACGCACACACACGCACACGCACACATACATTCGCTAGTTGACGTTGGCAGAACCATTTACCAGTACAAATGGCTAATGAACGGGTTTTACGAGTTTTCCTTTCGGAGCCAGTCGGCTTCACATCTTTCTGGATGACTCTGGATGACCAGACGGGTCTCACTTGCCATTCTCTGGCGAAATCTGCGCTCTTTGGACTTCAGAAGGCACAGCTTGAGGCCAAGCGTTAGAGTCCACCCGGACCGGATTAGGTATGGATTTGGCAGCGGCAGCGGGGTAAAATCCGAGCTATGCGTGGGAAAACGAAGCCATACAGCTCGTTTTCGGCAACGAAAGTTAAATTTTGCCCAAAAGAGCGGTCATTTCGATGGACGAAGCATTTGAAGTTCTTATCCGGAAAAAAACACGGCGTAATCCAGGAAAAATCGGCATAAAAATACCTAATAGCTAGGAGATTAGGATATAGTGACAAATTGGGAATGCAAATTTAACCCACTTCTGGTATAACTATTAGTGTTACTACTACTATTACTAATCCACTAATACTATTATTAATACCACTATTAATATTTATCATTATTTATTATTTATCATTATTACTACCACCAATATTACTATTATTAATCCACTACTACTACTCCTAATACGTTTACTATTACAACTACTACATGTAAATAGTACTACAGCATAGATGAGACGAAAAAAAACCAGAGATCTGATGAATATCCAGGAAGTTCTCGTGTACTCACGCAACATTTTACTACTATATATTATACTACTACATATATAATACTATATACTATTATGTGACGAATATACAGGAAGTTTCCGCGCATTCACGCGACATTTCCACTACTACATATTATGCTATTATATACTACTACATACTAATATGGGCTACATGCACTATATATTACCAAGTAGTATACTAGTAGAAACCGAGTATCTTAGTAGAAACTACATCATAGTAGTAGTTTTAATCGAAAGTATGAGCTTGAGGTGAGTAGAACATCGAAATAAACGAAAAAACTCGGAATTCTCAGTCCACGTGTCCCTGCTACTCTTCCTGACTCAGCACTAAGGTATAATAGCACATTACAGTACAATATAATAGTAGTAAAAAGTGTCACCTATGGTGAATAATGTCCAGGAACCAGATCCAGGTGGGAAGCTTCAGGTTTCTTCACGACTAATGTGAACATACAACATACAAAATCACTATAATATACTCAACAACCTACAATGTACTTTACTAGTACAGTACTTGTGCTGCCACTTAACTCTACTGCCAAGGATTCAAATAGGAGAAAACAGCGGAAAGTACAAATAGCAAGTGGGAAATTAAAACAAGTAATTAGCCGAAAACTGCTTAGGGAATACATCCACAGCTAATATAACATATATTAATAATGTACTACTATATCAACATTAATATATATAAGATAATATTAATTAATAATATGCTGATATATTAGTATTAATATACATATACAACATAACATTAATATTAATATTATGCTAATATATTTTTAGATAATACAGATTCAACGTAAAACCCTACTAATTACTAACTATGTACTCTCCTAATTCGAAATTAGTCTACGTCCCCTCCCCCCTGCCTTGCGTCCACCACTGGTACTGTAGTTGTGTTCAGTGCTGGATTTCCTTAGTATCACCGTACTAACGCAAGCAGTAATACAACGACAAGATGGAACATTGAACGACGATTACGCATATGGAAGGAATTTTGTATTGTGCCAGTGTTAAAAGCGCACAGAAATTTTTTACGAGGCACTACTATACTGTTTTATCACAGTAATACTTCCACGTCAAACCTGGAAATCCGAATAATCTTCCACATAGTTATAGGGGTAGGAGAATACTAGGGGAGGTGAGCAATCGAATCCAAGGAAAACACTTATTTCTACTTGTTGCAATTTTCAGTTTCGAATGAAAATCGGAAAAATAACCATTCATATAGAAATAAATTATATAAAAGTAACTATAAAATAATTTAGAACGCGAACGCTATAATGATATTATATGTATAAAATAATAATAATAAGTAATATACCATGGTACATATGTACCTATGAGGATTGCATTATGATCCATCGTGAAGCATGAATAAATGAATGACTAAATAAATAAATAAATGAACGAACAAATGAATGAATAAATAAATAAAGCAAGAGTTTTGTCTGAAATCCAGAAAATACCAATTTATACTCAATGCGTGCGTGCGTCAGACGTGCGATCACGTAACGCAGCGCAAACTCTGAACAACAATCACTCAGTCGCACGCGTGACGCGCGCACGCATTGAGAATAAGTCGACCTCAATTTGTTCCAAAGGTGCCATAACTAAGAGTACTACCTATAATTTCAAAAAGAATTCAATCCGATGCACTAGTGACCTCTGGAAGCTCATGAACTGCTTGAACAGCTAAGTCGATTACGCAACATGGGCAGCTATCCGAGAAATTGCTAAATTACGGATTTTGAGCCCAAGTGAGAATTTATCCCACTATAAGTGGGAAAATACGTGGAATTATCCAAAAATTAGCCCCAAATAAAATCCAGGATTCGTTAAGTAATATTTTCACCAAGCTAGGGCAAGTTCCATAGCGTAACCATGCTTCTAGGCGCTATGCTAGCACCTTCTATGACAGGAACGTCGCGAAAAAAAAACCCTCGAACGTGCAGCGAACAGTGCGAGTGCGATGAAATCGACCGCAGCTATCGTCCACGACAATAAGAGTGGATTAGGTGTGGATGTGTGGATTTAGCCGCGGCTAAATCCCCGACGCAGCGCAGAAATACCAGGATTACAGCTTGGAAAGTCAAAATTTCAATGTACTGGTCAAAATTTC
>KN730534.1:0-11339 GCA_000816745.1 Ancylostoma duodenale | reverse complement strand
ATAATTCCCACCCCCCCCCCCCAATTCAAACCCATTGTAGTATTATGATCTTGAGAGCGCTTTTCAAATTCATTTTTTACCTTTTGGTTTTGTGAATAAAGCTACTCATAATTGTCATTAACAGCGGAATTATGCGTGTTAAGGCATATCAAATATTTCGTAAACTTCACAGCATTAAAAATGACTTTGGTCAAACAATTCGGCGAAAATTTTCAGTGAACATGTGTGAACCGGATCATCTTGAACCCTTTGATTGAAAATCCGAAATTTTAATGATATTTCCTGTTGTGCAGGAAGCGCACTGAAGAATTTGTACGTATTCAGATTTGTCATGCCATGCGTAATCTGCCTGTTCACAAAAGATGGCAATTGGTTTTTAAAGGAGGTTATGGGATACTCGACACTCCCAGAAGGGTTAATGCTTCGCGCGCGCCTTTTTTCCACAGATTACAAACAGTATTCAGTGGCATATGCGGGGCATATACTGAACAAAAACGCGGTACCTGCGATTTTGAAGAATCGGGTGGCCGGGGTTCTAAAGATGAAGTCATTGTGAATCTAATTAGAGATTTGATTAATAACATAGTTGATCATTGAGAACTAAGTATTCAAAAAAATTGAATTGAAAATAAAGAGTCTAAAAGAAGGCAGTGAAATAAGAACATTATTCCTTACCATAGAAAAAAGTTTGGAAATCTTTCCGGATTATTTTCAGGCAGGCGGGGATTACTCGCTCTTCCTCTACCCCTTCCCCCTGTGTTCGCCTATAGCAGAATTTAAAATTGTATGCTGATCACCATATCGTGCTGAGTGGAGAAAAAGAAATACGTAGAGAATTTCATCTCGTAGGTCTTTCAGAAGAGATGAAGTGCAAGAGTGAGATGTGTAAACTGATTTTTGGACCACTGCGTACGGCGCAAAATGGGGCAATCCCATTAGCAGTCACTTTAATGTGAAGGAGAAACTGTTTCGAATGTGCATTTGAGAAGCAGTCTGTCGAGAAAACGGGCCATGTGAAGAGAACGACTCCCAAGTGGCTCGTTTCTTTTTCTCTGACGATCCCTCTGAAGATCTCAACAGGAAATAGGCATTTGCCTGTGATTTTTAAGTATTACTATGGTCGGCAGCAATTTTCGGGAAGTATGATTGCTTGCAGAATTCCGTTGGCGCTATGACTAATCTCAGGTTGTTTTATCGCGAAGCCTTAGTCCTACCAAACCACAAAAAACATTCACATCCAACGAACTCTGCAGAGAAATGGTGTTACCGCCGAAATTCTTTAGAACTCTCCTTTACAAAGCGAAAAGTCAGAAGCATCGTCTACAAATGGAGCAATAGAGGCTGTTAGAAGCCATTTGCAAAGCAGATCATACTACGAGACAAGAAGTTATCGGAAGGAGTTTCATTCCAATTTCTTTTGCTACATTTCTGCTTTATTTGATGGGTGTGATTGTTTTGCCAAGAAAATACACATACTTCTTGACATAATGGTGTTCAATGCCTCGAATTCGGAAGCACGCAGAAATACAAAGTGGAGAGCATTTTTGTCTTCACAATGAAAATATCGCATCGCATCGTAAGGATGACTCATCGCCGGCATCACCGAATTTAAACCGGCCGACTCTTGTCATCAGATGCGTATTAAAGTCAGTTACTAAACCAAGGACTTTTGAAGCGTTGCGCACTACTCCGGACCCCTGGGATGGATTTCCTTGCAGTTCCAGAAAGCAATGGCAAGAAAGGTAGAATTGATTACTATCTTTCTAGTACTGAGCAGACCGAAGGTAATTCCTGATGATATTCGGTCATATGAATAGAAATCGCGGAGGATGAACCGATCTGTACCGAATTTTGCGTACAGGTCTGTCATGAGTAGGCGGAGGTTATAGGCTAATTTTTGCTGGTGATTATCGATTAGCTTATCGATTATGTCGATTTTATTGATTTTTCGCTATTTCTGCCCAGGGACTGGTGGGACAGGCCTAAGGGTGCTTCAATACGCTGAGCCCAAAAATCACAACCGTTTTTGCCAAACTATCGATTCAATGATTCTTTAAAGTTTGATCAGGGGTCTGAGAACAAGTCTACTGAGATTCCTCAATACGCTGAACACGAATATGACAACCATTCTACGCCAAAGTATCGATATATTGATTTTATCGATTTTTCTTCTTTTGCCTCGGAGGCGAGGACATGTCTGCTGGGGCTTTTCGCCTAACACGAATGTGGTGACTATTCTGCACGAAATTATCAACTAATTAGCATTATCGACTTTTCCGCTTCCGTGCAATGGAAAAGAAGTTACCGAGATTATTAACGTGTTGATCACCGAAATGATGAGCACTTCGAATGAATGTATTAGCATCGCTAACAATTTGCGTCAGTGTGAAAAGGCGACAGTAGTAAAAGAGCGAAGCCGGGTATATCGTCTAGTAAACAATTAACGGTAGACGACTTTTCAAAAAACAAAGGCATTCAAGCGAATAATAACTACTATTTCGAGGGCTGTGCACAAACATATCCTTTTCTTATGTTCAGTGACACTATTTTGCTATAAAACTAAAGTAATTCCAAAAACCCATTTCATAATTTTCTTGTAACCCTGTACAAAGATGACAAGCAAAGCAAGTAGAAAAACCTAGAAACGGGGGACTCCATAAGCACAGCCACAGGGATAGGGCGTCAGATAATTCTTAACCAAGAACATCACCACAACATTCGATTATCGTTGCGAGCGCTTTGTATAATTTCGAGTTATTACGTTCATAAAACTATTGTACTTATTGGTCATTGCATTCTAATAGCAAGCGGTTCCAACAGTGAGAAAGATGAGGTGTAAATTGTCTGGACAGGCAACACGGCGCAGACCTTGAACACATCCAACAGGTTGCAAATTAGGCGAGCGCATGGTTTTTTTATTCATATGAATGAACGTGTTGTTCAACTCTTTTGCTCGAGTGTTTGCTACCTCCTCAAACAGCGATTTATAGTGTGTCTCATTATTGGGAAAGTGTTTGGTTCCCTACGCTTCCTCGTTCGAAATACGGAAAAGGACTAACAGAGTTATGGAATTTTTATTGAGATGTCAAACACCTTCAACGCAACTACAGAACTGCATAGCAGTTCATGCCCCGCACTTGATGAAGAAGTCATGAATGATTAACAGTGCTGATGATCTTTTCGTAATTGGTAACGATAGCGCTGAAAGAGAATAACATCTATGATACCATTATGTAAGTGTTGAATGAAAAAAATTCTCAAGGGTTTTCGCCTTCAAAATAGCAGGCCTAGAAATACAATTTATAATATTAAAAAAAACCTTTAGCTCATTCGGTGCACCAATATGTATTATTCAAACACCTTCACCGTTCTGCCTATTTTTTCACATCTCTCTCTTTTCTGGCATTTGTGTGCGATAAACGAGAAGTTAAAGGCAATATCCATATAGATATTTGCCTCTGATTGTGAAATGGGGTTAAGTACGCCTAGTTGTTTTTCAATACTCCATAACCATTGGAGAAGCAAGAGAAGCCCAGCCTTTCTGATGCGATATCTTAGCCAGATACAGCGAAAAAGACGAACTGATGCCTACAAGACATAAAGAGGAAAAGCGCAGGCAATGCATCACGGTTCATACTTGTTATTGCAGTATCTCTGGGAGAAAGTGGAGATATTTGAAATTATATCAGTGTTTGATTCTCTGTTTTTGTATAACTCAATCCATTTCCAGTGCGTTTGTGCTGGTGTTGGCCTATCAGACGCAGAGAAGACTTTCCTTTCCCAAACTTCCTCAAATCATAGTGCAAAGATCAGGTCGACGAACGGAAAACTTGCTTGGTTTTTCCAGACGAGCCGCCCTCAACACATGACATGTTCTTCTTGGCGTTGAAGACTGAAAATAACTCTCATACGGTAGCAAAAAATCCGTCAGAGATAGCATTTTTTTATCACTTTCTCTGCCATAACAGTAGAGCTTTCATTTCATAAATGATGCCTGATCACTACATTCTAACGCACTAAAAATGCTTAGACTAATTAGGACCAATTCCAAGATTTTTTCCTTCCAATATAGAAGAGGAGAAAAAGGAAAAAAATCAAACTCTTCCTATCCTTTGCCTTCAGCTCTTCGCAGGGATCACCCAAGGGCGCATACATAGCGTCCATATAATTGGTATTTTTCGAACACAATAAGATGTTAATGTCGACGTGCAATCCTCTGTAGGCTGAGGCTGGGCGATTTACGAGACGCAGTTCGTACATATGAACTCATACAAATTTTCGAACTTAAGAACAAGCTCTATCGTACTTTCGAGATCGAAAAAGGGCGACGTAATCCGTTAATTATGAGGTCAAATCGAGTAATGAGATGGAAACGAGCAACATAGAGCGATAAATACCTCCAGCCTCTCCGAGACCAAAACTATAAGGTGAACCCTAGCAAAAGAGTTCCTACGGTGTAGTACTAGCTAATTCACCAGTGCCTTCGCCTTCGAAGATGCGCCCAAGCAGGTGGGCCATCTGACTGCGCACCTGCCTCAGGTTTTGACTTCAAGGATAACATGGAAGAACTCCTTTTTGATCAAAGTCTGTCAAGGTTTCATAGTCATGGGAATAATCCCAGCGGTACATTTGTCTGTCACGAGCTTTACCCGATATTCGATGTTATTAGTGCCATTATTATGATTTTTGAAGCAGCCCTCGAAGGGAGACATCCGGGAAATTTTCATGTTTTACTTCGGCTTCTATCGTGGCTAGGTGAAGTCAAGCAAGAACATACCACGTGAAAATTGGAAGAAAATATGCCACTAGAAGTGTTAGTATCTTAGATCGTTCTAGTTGTCTCGAAGCCCAGCGGAAGTTCCGAAATTTGTACCCTTCCACAGTAGATCAAGATTCGCGGAACTTCCGAGAAGTGTCCTCTGCAGAAGTTACGAAGCTACCGAAGCTACTTTGTTCTCTGCTTCTCCATTCTAAAGTCTAGCGGAACTTTGGGGGAGGTTCCGCAGAAATCGACGAGTGACTACGTACTCGATCGTACTTCCGCGGAAGTTCCGAAAACCGGCGCAGGATCCGCGGCAGTCACGAAAGTTTGTGTGGGTAGGTGTTGTCTTGGTAGAGGAAGTGATCCCTGTCCCATTTTGCAATTCAAGGCGCAACAACCTTCAACATAAAAAATAGTAAAATGATAGAAGAAATAAATGAAGTAATAAATAGTGGCCAATTATTAACGGTAAGGTTGATAACAGTCAAATTAACAATAATGTTCATGAAGTTCGAAGAACATTATATTATAGCAAATATAAGAAAGAGCGACGGATTATAGCAAATATGAGAATACTATCCCCCCATTAAGCTGTTCAGAGATCCTTAAAACAGCCCAAATTTAGAATTTGGTGACTACCAAATAGTGGATAGTTGAGGCAAACTGCATTTCTCGTTCTACTTCTTCTACTCCACCATCAATCGTACGATGATTGTTGTGTCGCACTGTTTGGTGTAGAAAGTACACCATACTATAAGTTAGTAAATAAGTAGATAAGTAAATAAATAAATAAATAAATAAATAAATGGGCCGTGTTGATTTACACCTTGCGGTGGACACAAAGAAAAACCAGACTCTTCTATTCTCAGAGCTCCCGTCGGCTGCCCGCACGTGGATCTTTTCTGAATTGGCCGGCGCGAACTCACGCGCTAATCCTTGGTTATTTTTAGTCGCAGAGATCAGCTGATGTTTTCGCGGTGCAGCTGAGCGGCCACGCTGCAGCCGGCACGTGGTCTGCGGGCCGCTGAAAACATGTTGACAAGCCATAGTGCTCCCTATATAACCACCCTCAGCGCCACCCCCGAAGCTGCTCAGGCAACAACGCATATCTACTACACTGCTGACGATGAATGTAAGTGGTTCGGTAGAGCTATCGTACTTACAGTTTTAGCTGCATGACTCTCCATATGAAGTAGAATGGAGGAGGAACTTGTACGCGCTGAAGTTCGTCTTCAGGATGCAAAGAAATCAGATGCTGCTGGTGCCTCGTCTGGCATAACTGGCGGTATCATGGGAGCGATTCGGAGAACCTCTGTAGGTTTTCTTTTTTTTCATCGGCGAGCTTTCAGTAGCTATTCCATGCTAATGAAGACTATGTGGCTCTGCATCTATGATTACCTAGTTCAGGATAGTCATGCGTGAATAGTTGCATTAGTAGAACCCGTTGAAGCTCTATTAGCTCTTCAAACTCTTTCGGCTGCTGGCATTTCCTCTCATGAATGCTCACAGTATCGGAATGTTAGGAACGAGGATTTTGCCTCGTTAATTCTCGCCTCTTTTTCATCACTAATTAGAAGAGTGAGAAGGAACCACGAAAATGAGTTCGTTTGGAACTTGCAGCTTATTTTTACTCTGACACTAACTTACGACTTTTCTTAGCGCAGCTTCAGTGCAGAAATAAATTTTAGAAGAACAAAATAAGTGGTGACCTCTTGAAGCATGTCTCTCTACTTTTGTAGATAGTGGTTGTTCAAACAGATTTGATTCTATTACGCGGAGGAGAGTGAGCGGCATCATCCGGAAATACTTTACAAAAAAGTTATAGATTGGCATTAGCTTACTTTCTCTTCATTGTTATTAATTTTTCAAATATGTATGAGATTTCTCTTAGCCTTATTTTTGAAATGCCAGAGGCTAGGGTGCCCAAAATGGCGGGAGACCGCAGCTTCTTTCCAACCTCCTTCCCCCCTCCTGCATCCGTTATTGTAAGCTAAAAATATTCCACATTAATATCGTATGCAGCACATGACGTTCTCTGCACATGTGCTGCATAGGATATTTCAAATAACAGGGCCTAAAAATAGAGCAAGCGGAATGCTACTAGAAAACAAGGCGTAGTGAGTCGGCATTTCGCTCCAAAGCACCTTTCGATTCGCGACAAGGCCACCGAACGTGATTGTTTTCCGGCGCAGTTAATGGGCGATGTCGCCAATCACAGTTTTGTATACCGACAGTTGCTATCGCCAGCATTCCCTACTAGCGAATTAGTCGTTTCGGGGATACCACATGTATCAAAGGCTTTCTCTTTTCAGGGGGATTGTACACTGTGAGAATTCCAGAGAAAACCTTTGGGATTAGAATTTGAGAATTTCAAAGAAAATCTTTAGGATGCGTTTGCGAATTCTCTCCACATGATGACTGGCACAGGCCAACAAAATCAGGTTTGCTAAAGATGCTGTGGTTTTCACTGTGAAAGGGACCACTACTGGTGAGAATTTGTAGGCTAACTCTGACGTTGCAATGCCATCGAACGATGCGCCATCCTCGGATCAACAGGTAAATTCCACGCGAGGGGCTGACTTGGCTAATTTTAAGCCAACTAAACTATAAATTTTCCAGAAAGAGCGCAAAATGTCTGACATCGAACACTTGTGGCAGTCATCAAGGCAGATCCACGGATTTTAAGCAACTTGGAAGAGTTCTGCAGATCAAACCTTCGGGTCAGATGTGCTAGATATTTGTAGATCGATTTAGCACCTTTATTTACTACGTATTATGAATACTCTGTACATATGATACGTATATTATTTAAACCTCTTCAGTATTTATATTCTGGTATTTTGTGGATAATTTCCGGGAAGTTTCTGTATTTTTATATTGGGGTGTAACAAATATTCAATAAAGCTATTATGTTCTTCCAACATGTTTTCGTGTGTTTTCGTCTGCATCCCTTCTAAATGACCTCCATTTTTGCATGGATTAGATAGTGTTACATATTCCAGTGACATATCTCATCCCTTCAGTTTAATTAGAATCCTACCACAGTGGGGAGTTCCCCTGAATTATCGAAAAATCTGATCGTGAACTATTCGCTCTGTTGTCTGCCTAGTACAGCGTGACAGCAAAATCTTTGGCCAAAGGCTTTACAGCAATTATTTCTTACGCTTTGTCAGGAAACCCATAACTTTGTATTGGCGTTGACTACCCAAATGTCTCGAACGCACATGCAAAATTTCATAACCCATAGCTCTATTTGAACCTTGTATGATCTGCAAACATAAAACGAGGTGGAGATGGAAATGGCCGCAAGTAAAGTCTCGATGAGATCTTTTCCAGGAACTTCTTCTAATTGGCTCTGCAAATCACCAATTTTCTGCTCAATATTAAAGAGGGTAGAAGCTTTCTATCCTAGGGAAATCCGGATGTAAACTTGTTTTATTGACCGGAAATGGTCAAGAGACTGTCACCACCACTTTCTAACACTAGAATGCACAAAGAAAAGGGCAAAAGTGGGCAGAGCAAAATCCGGAGAGGTATGTTATTTCTTAGGCTTGAGCACAGCTGATAAAAATGAGGTGGGCTTTTGACAAAAGCTTTCCATCAAGTTTCAAAAGAAAAAGCAACACAAAGTTGGTTCAGACTCTTCAGTTCCTGGTTTCGCCAAACCATCATATTTGCTTAATAACTATCGTGATCCCTGAAACGGAGACCTCTGGGTGTGTGAAGTGCAGTCCTTAAAGCACAGAATATCAGCTAACTTTCGCCAAAATATCAACTTCCTTGGATTGGAACTAACGAGAAAGCAGGACCATAAATGCTCGACCAACTTGCGGCCCTCGTGCGTTCCAGTAGCCAACGTTTTTGTCGATCCTACGGAGAAGCCAGAAGAGACATCCAAAATCCAAGAGTGGACTCTTAATGCCCATTAATCCCTCATAGCTCAGGCAAATTTCCATACTGCTAGCCTTCCTGATCCCAGTCTTACAATTCATTATATTTGGCCAAAGACTTTGTTGTTACCCTGTAATAAGGATGTAGTTACCTACTGGGGATGAATATCTTCCGAGGTACGTTGGCGTGATTAGCAAACAATCCGGAAAATGAAATGGGTCAGTGTCAATCTGGTGGTCTCCATTGTCTCTAGACAACGTCGACGGCTCGTAGCCTAATACGCTTCAGCTCAATTACGTAATCTGCTGCTTTGAAGTCTCAACATTCAAATTTGGACTTGAAAGTAACTTAAAGTTATTTTGTTAGTTTTTGTTTCGCTACCACGCGATTCATCCTTTGCAGGGGTCTGACATAGGCAATTCACGTTTGATCTCATGAGTCTTCGTCATGAAATGTTATGAGATGGCACACCACAGATCAGAAGAAAAAATGTTCACTGTCGCATAGGCGTGCTACACATTTGTGCACATTATATTTGAGTCATTTCTCCTCCGACACAGAGGCTACAATATGTACAGGTCGTAGTTGACATATTTAAACACAGGATAATTCGAATGTTTATTATGGAATGTGAGTGAATCGTTGCTGAATGGTGCTATCGTTATTTCTGTTTATTTTTGAATTGAAGACGAAATCTAAACAATGAGATTCATTAATTTTCAGTTGATGAATTCCATATTTTGAAATCCCACCTAAACTTTTGCCGTTTCCCTGACAGCATTATTAAGATCGCGACTGCAGATACCATCTCCCGACACCGACTGAAACGATCATCACATGCTAGTGGAAACGGTCCACCTTTTTCTCGTTAAAACACCCAAAAAGGAGGAGCTCTGAAAGGGATACTGTGCAACTTCCCATGCCCAAATCTTACACTTTTCACATTCTTTTCTGAACCAGCCCAGCCCAGGGATGGAATTCATCATTGACTTGACCCAGTTAAGCTTGATAACGCCCGTTAATTCACTTAATACCAACTACCCATCGAAAACGCTCATAGTGACCTAGCATGGGGACTACCTTTCCAAAATGAGACAGGTCTTGGAAGAATTAAGACAAGTTGACATGTTAGAATTTTGACTACACATTTGCTAATTTTCCCGCTATTCTCCCCACTCCTCTGATGTTTTGTTCGTTTTCCCAAAGGGGTACGAATGAAAAGTTCCAAGAACGCCAGTGAAAATCCCGCTGCTTTAGACTCTAACACCTTTACACTCCTACAACTACGTAGTAGATCAGTGGGTCCCTAACTGGCAATTCTTTCAAAAATGTCAACGACACTGCAGACTAAAAAAAATTACCTTTACCTGCGGCGCAAGTGGTAACGGAGGGGCATGTATATTAATTGGATCTGACTTGAAAAATTGAGCTGCATCCTCCCAGGCAGCTGGCTTTGCAAATTTTACCTGGAACATTTTTGATTCCATTCCACTAGATTGCATTCGATAAGAATAATGCGGCCCACCACTTTCTCTACTTGTTCCTTAGTTTCCCAGTCGTACGGGTCCGATGGCTTCGTCCCAAGTCTTTTCATAAGAGCTACTAATCCATCATAAAACATGCTTAAAAAATAATCGTTGGCACCCATGTTACCCTTTTTTTGAGAAGTGTACTAATGTGAATAGTAAGTCTTTAGTGATCTGAAATGAAAACGAAGCATGGCCAGACATTGGAGCTACATAAGTCCAACGTCTGGTCAATTATTCGTAAACTATGTGGACCCATATTATTTTTGACGGGGAATACTTCAGGAAAATGGAACAAAAAGGGGTCCTCAGAGTCCGCTGAGATCACAAAATAACTGTGCTGCAATCCACGCCTATGCCTTTCGCTTAAGCTGGAGTGGAGAGCACGGCAATAGCGATCAGAGGAAACCCTCTGATAAGGAATTCGCCTGATCTAAATCACAACTGCACATTCCCCATAGTAGATGGAAAACTTTTATTCAAAAATGGGGAAAAACCCGACGACGTTGAAGCTCTGATTCTCTAAACAACATCCAAACAACGCTGCACTCAAGCAAAAACAAAGGAAGCTCCGTAGAGCCCTACAATATATTCAAACGTGGTTCCGACTACTCATCCTAGGGTTGACATATGAACATCTCAAATTTTTTATAGAGTGAAATTGTGGATGTGCCGAACATGTGGACATCACTGTATGCCAAATAAAATGACAGGATCGGAAAATTACCTGTAATTTGGTCGTTGATAACAGTCTAAGGTCCTCAGATATGGAACTATATCACGCAGTTCAGCTATAAAACAAAGATATATGTTGGCGATTCCCTTATTGTAGATATTGGATATTTCATCTTTCAGAAAGAAAAGATTCATCTAAGTGCTCGATGAAGGCATCTTATTCTCCTACATGGCATAAATACTGTGCATTGGCAAGAGAGAGCTAATTTTGGTGGGGCTGATAATAGATCTTCATCACAGTGCTGAAGATTTTGTGCACCTAAAGGCAGCACCTACGGAAATTTTCGTGTCCGAGGTTTTGATGGTTTTGGATGCTTAGCAGCGCTCGCAACAAGCTGCACTGCCGTAGCTATCAGCATTCTCAGAATATCTTACTTCTTATTAATTCGCAGTTCATGTGTGTGTGTGTGTGTGTGTGTGTGTGT
>KN730533.1:0-13957 GCA_000816745.1 Ancylostoma duodenale | reverse complement strand
CGTAACTACACACACACACACACACACACACACACACACACACACACACACACACACACACACACACACACACACACACACACACACACACACACACACACACACACACAAACTTTCACTTTTATATATACAGATTGACACGTTACTGAATTTTCTTTCTTCTCACCCACAATTCGTTCAGTTTCATACAAGTACGCGAGAGTGAGCACATCGCGAATCCACTGCGCACCTACCGCGGTCGCGAAAGTCCATCGCATCAATACAAAGCAAGCTATGATATCTCTTACGGGAACGATCAAAAGGTCATCAAACAATGGTGTGGTGTAGGAAGCATCAGAACGAAAATAATACCAGGTAGTCCCCTGTGAGCGAAAGCAAGAAGAGTTCCTGGGCCTGTAAAAAAGAGAACAAGCCGGAATAGTGGGGTCAGTCTGAACAAGATGGCTGCAAGTCCAGCATTCGCTCGCTCGTCCAGCCAGTTTACCGTCATGAAAGGGCTGAGACTTTGTAGCTATCGGCTATTTAGGGAAGAAATAGAAGCTAAGCGTCAAGGAGAGAAATGTAAAAAGTTGTTGCAGACCTTCCTAGTGCGCCGCGCGAGGATGTGTTGTGGACTCACGGAAACTGTTTTCATCGTTAAACTTGTCCACCATCCTCAGAACAACAAACATTCCGTCAGATAGAGTTGGTGACTCTCTAGCGTTTGCAAGGTGTCACGACGTCGTCGTTACCGAGAGCTGTGATGATTTGCAGAGGAGTGCTCGCAATTATGAAGACGCCTCTGGTTTTCATAGACAAGGATTGCAAAATCCATGCCGATGTCAATCGAGATGGGATTCACTGGAAAGATCTTGTCTCGCGGAAACGAATGAACCCCAACTTGGCTCTTGAGCAGGACTATGCCCGGCTTCCTCAGACCGAAACAACCATCGCAAGTCTGAAGTCGGTGGTCCTCGGATTCCCTAACAAGAATTAATGGCTCTGTTGCAGTCCTTAGTTGAATCCAATGAATTTCTCTCTTGATGAATGAGAATCTGGAGAGCAAAAATATCACGGACTCAAAACATGAGTCACTCGAACTCGAGCAGCATAGTCATATTTGAATGAGGACTACCTGCGGCGCACCGTGGGTTCTGTAGAGGCAAAGATGAAGGCCTGTACGGAGGCCAGGAAACGTCACTCAGGAATTTTTTTGTAAAAACTGGCCACTCATTTAGTTGTCTATCAGAAACAAAAGCAAGCATAAAATAATTCTGTGTAAAAAGAGAAAAATGCTGTTAATTCTACGCGCCAATACTTTTCAGCCACCCTGTAAAAAGCTGCAATATTTTTTGCTCGCCACTGGAAGTAGTTAGTAAAACTGTTCACTAAAACCGCCCCGATCTATATGCAGCAGTGTCTGACCTCACGTGTTTAACCCATTAGCTACTAGATTTTTTCTCGATAGCTGATTCCAGCGGGAGGGGGGGGGGGACACCGATTTATATACATAGGTGGGTTCAGTTTTACTCAACGGTTTTACTAATTACTTCCAATAGAGAGTAAAAAGATTGCAGCTTCTTGTTTCTCGTTCATGACTTCAGAAGTTGAATTTTTCTTGAAAACTGTAGGTGCACATCGCAGAAGGTAGCAACTTAAGACTGCATAATATCGTTATTTAATTTTTTTTTCAAAGAACAAAAATTACTCACAAGAGTAGGAATCGAGTAAGTATTCTGCATAAAATGATCATGGAATGGTTTCACATCACATTCACCTACTGAGAAGTTTGCGTGAAGTTAATTGAGACGCGGACTTCTGCTGTCATTTCTGCCATTCCACCTCATCCTTTCTTCCTTGTTTCGAAATCAAATCTGCTCTCTGCGGTAGTGGAGCTTCACCAATGTTGCTCGTTTGTGTTAAGATCCGTGGCTATTTCGAATATGAACCTTTCAAATAATGCGAGTGGTCGTAGAGCACTCAACAACTCAACGGTATATATTAAATGTTCCGGGACGAGCTTTAATTATGTTTTTCGCGATGGGTACTGAATTGACACTTAAAGGCACCTACGGAAAACTTTGTCACTCAGTTTTAGCACGATCTTGGGTTCCTGAATCTGAGCACTCAACAACTCAACGGTATATATCAAATGTTCCAGGACGAGCTTTAATTATGTTTTTCGCGATGGGTACTGAATTGACACTTAAAGGCACTCACGGAAAACTTTGTCACTCAGTTTTAGCACGTCCTTGGGTTTCTGAATATGAGGACCGTGGATGAAGTGGTCAATTTTGTTAAAACTCACACTAACATGGTTCTCGGATGCTTCTAATTTGCTGCATTATAGCTGGTGGTGGTGGGCGAGTTACGTGGGTTGAGTAGATCACGAAAGTCGATGAGGCTGCCTTTATTTCCAGAAAGGAACCAAAAGCACAAGCCAGAAGGAAATTGAATCTTCAGTACACATACATATCTCAAGAAAGGGAACAAAACTTATGGTTAGGTGTAAAGAGCTAACAAACAGAAATTCACCCCATATTTGAAAATTTTAAAGCTTTGGGAAAAAGGAGGGATAGTACTACCTAATAACAACTTAAAGAGAGTAAGTGGGGTAAACAGATCATTACAATGTGAAAATTCCCGAAATGAGCATGGAAAACAAGTGTTTTCTTTGGAAAACTGACTCACTGCTTCAGAAAACAGCTGATTCGTATCGCGCCACATCTCATCCGCGGATACCCGGATATCAAGTCTAACTTGTTATATCTTGGGAACGCTGATGCCTTTGGCGGTGCAACTTGCGTAGAATTGCTGGGACTATCGTCCAGACTCCAAAACATTCAAAATTTTGGACATGAAGATTATCGTGGGTGCTGCCTTTAAAGTCGCTGATCTTACCGATTCGACGGACGTGGAGAACACTTTAATCAACGTGACCACATGGAATCATCACTAAGAAAACTGCTCCAACCATGGTTGTTCTTGTGAGTGATCTGGTCGAAGGGAAAGCGTTCCATGAACACTTTCCAAGTGTTCTTGGCAGCCTGAGCAAATTCTGGATCAGAATCCCCTTGAGGGCAGCACTCAGAACCCCAAAAACTACTTGTTGACAAGCATTTGACGAGCAAGTTTCTGGTCGCATCTGAAACTTGCTTTTCCGAAAGCTTGTCGACAACTTGGTTTTGCACTTCCTTGTCGACAATTTGTCCGCTCAAAAGTTTATCGACAACTTGCTTTTTTCTCTTCCTTGCCGACAGGTCGTCGGCAGTGTGAACTTGTTATCGACCCGTTCTTCACTGACAATCTGTCAGCTCTACAAAATTGCCCAAGGTAGGACCTGTGGTGAGTAATATAACTGTCTTTAAATAGGAAACAAACGCTTTCCTAATCCTGTGCCAAAGAAACCATCACCCTGGTGTCCTCATTGGTTGCATCGTATGCTACACGAGTATAGGAACTTGACTCTCTCTCGTCGACAGGTTTCTCAGCTAGAAGGTTGTCGACAAGTTTTTCGGCCAAAAGCTTGTCTGCAAGTTGTCTTTTAGAAAAGCTGGTCGACAGCTTGTTTTTTCTCCTCCCTGTCGACAAGTTGTCGGGGGAAAAGCTTGTTGACAACTTGCTTTTGGGTGGTATGATGACGTCAAGCTTGTCGACAACGATTTGCTAGTTAAAAGCTTGTTTGCAAGTTGTTTCTGGGCAAAGTTGGGCCGACAACTTGTTTTCGTGATTCTGAGCACCCACGGAAATCTTTATCTCACATATCTCAGCGTATTCTGATGCTATCGAGGCTGCTCAACATTTTCATGAAGCTGAAACGTTGCAACAGCACCGAAACACACCTTTTAAACGCTTATGGATCGGTAACGTGCAGTGGGAGTGGTCGAGTTGTACGAGCTAAGGCGTGAGGACCGATATCAAAAGATCGATAAAGTCGCCTTTTTCACCTGCTGGATCTTCGCGCAATCACTTTTTTTGAACTGCAGCCTTTCCGCACTTTATCAAAATGGAATAACAATTGGAAAATGTATGTAAATCAATAAATGCGTTACATGAAAATCAAAACATCATGGAGTTTCCTAATAAAGTAGTAATGACTAAAAGTTGAAATTTTGACAAAAACTAGATGGAACAATTGTCAAACAGGAAGAAACACCGTAAAATACTAGTAGGAAAAAGTCGCGCGGCCCAAAAACCACGAACATTACAGAAAAACCAGTTAAACTACCCACAATGGAAAAAGTGCAGTAAATTTCACCGACAATTGTCACGAAACAGCTGATTCCAGTGGGATTGAGGCAACAAAAGAAAAACACGACATGCGCCGTGCCGTAACTCGTTCAAAGTTATCGCCATCACGTGGGAATACTTGTTAAAGAGTTGAACGCAGGGTGTTTCCGTTGCTCGTTCCACACGAGAACTACCCCAGCTGTGCCAAAGTTACTAGAAAAGTAAAAACCTGGGTAGCGAAAATTTCCGTGGGTGCTGCCTTTAACAGAGCCTGCACTCCATTTTGCTGTTGACCAGTGAAGAGTTTCTTTTCTCAGACTCCATAACACGTACTCCCCATTTTTCTGTCTTTACGTTCGTTGCTCTTTCACGCAGTTGCCTCTTTAGAGACCAATGACAGTTACAACGACGCTTCTGATTTCTTCAGAAGAAGAAGTGAATTATGAAGTCAGTTTCTTCAGGAACAGGCAGGTTGTACATAACGTTAATGTAAATGTTATAGCTAATCTAAAGATTTACCGATATTCCTTAATCGAGCGGAGGCTCGCTCAAAATCGTAAACACAAATTTCAATTTTGTCATCATTGGACGCGATCAACTCATTCTGGTTAGCTAGAAATCTGAATCTTGCAAACCTGTGGGGAGAGAAGAAAGTGGCAATTCCACATCTCCCGGGGCCTGTATGGGACGATAAAAATACTAAAAATACAAATTTTAATGTTGAGTAATAAGAAATAAATATTAGAAATAATAGAAAATAAACGATCAAGAATGAGCTGATACAAAACTCTGTTTGTTTTATAAATTAATTTCGAAAACTCAGCGACCTATTAACGAAGGGGGCACCCCCTCTCCTGCATCCGCCCCGATCGAGACAAAACTATGCACATAAGTATGTATAATCCCCATGAGCATGTGGAGGTTTTGGGCTACTTTTCGCCAGAAACTATCTATTGTACGGCAGGGCAGATCAAAAAGTGCCCACTAAGAGAGCGTGCTTGTAAGTAGTTGCACGGGAAACCTCTCCGTATAAGAGAAACGAGATTGGTCCGAAGGTATTCTTGGAGTAGATTTTTCTGTTTTCTCCTCAGTCCGGATCCGCACGACACCTCGTTCTTCCTCACGGAGCCACCGGGAGCCCATTTTCTGTTTTTATCCTTTGCGTGTTTGAGTTTGTCATTATTGTGCCGTTAAATAATAGACAGCATTTTTTTCCTCCGTGTTCAAATGTTTGGTAAAATCGTGAAACCGATTGGTTTACCCGAGATTCTGTTTGCCCTGATCCCTTCTAATCATAATATTATCATCAATTATATCGATTCTACTGATTTTTCACATTTTTGCTCACGGGTTGGTGAGAACATGTCTGCTGAGGTATATCAATACGCTTAGGACGGATATGGCAAAGGTTACGTAAAGGTCATCCATTCATTGATTTTATTCATTTTTCCACTTTTGCCCTTGAGCCGGTGGGAACACGTCGACTGAGGTTCTAATGACATGCGTCTAGCACCCAAAAGGCTGTTTATTGCATTATCGGTTTTATTAATTGTTGCCTATTTTCGTCCATCTGTCTGTTTGGATGGGTCCAGTACTCTACTTTTACTCCAATACTGCTCCAATACTCTGCACTTGAAAATGGTAAAAATTTTGTACAGGAGCATCGATTTATTAATTTCATCGATTTTTTACCACTTTTGTCCAGGAATGGATGAGGGTATGGCAACAGAGGTTTTTCCTTACGCTGAACACGAATGTGACAACCCTTTTGCACAAATCTGTGGTCTGTTAGATCGCAGAGGGCGCCTGATTCGACTTTGTCTGCAATTACGACCACACTGGTTCCATCGGTGGGAGCCTCTCGTCCTCCATATCCTCCGGATAGTAGGAACCAATAAATGATCTGCTCCAATCGAACTTTTTCGTCCTCGATCGCCGTTAGTGCGCCGCTGGAAGTACCAAGAGCCGTTTCCTTGAGCCTTTTTCCTCCTCGTTTTATCAACGTATTGCCCTTCTTAGGACAAACAAAAACCCGAATTTCTCCTGGGGCTCAGCTCCTGGCCCTGTACGAAGCTCCCTTTCTTCTTGGAGTAGATTTTTCTGTTTTCTCCTCAGTCCAGATCCGCACGACACCTCGTTCTCCCTCACGGAGCCACGGGGAGCCCATTTTCTGTTTTTATCCTTTGCGAAGCTCCCTTTGATTTTTGCCCTTTTCACGAAGCCCAGCTTGCCTACGGGACAGCCGTGCTGGGGCCTGATGGGAGGACGCCGCAGGATGCGTCTGAAAGGATATTTTAGCAAATGGCGGAAGGAAAACATCAAAATGGAAGGAATCACACCAAAAACATGTCAGAAAAGGTGTAAAAACTCGTTCAGTCGACCGACACAGTGATGAAGTCGTAACTGCGGCCATAGGTGGATCTGGCGCCCTCTTTGAGCTAACAGACTGTACCCATTCAGTGATTTTCTCTATGCTTTTCTGCTTCTGTACAGGGACTGGTGAGAGCATGTCTGCTGGGGCACTCAAACACTCTAATTAGTTATGCATGGATATGGGTACCAACGAATAAACATTACTGATTTTTTTTTTCGTTCGAAGATCGGTGGAGAAAGTGTTAGTATGGGTTTGTCAACATGCTGATCACAGAAATTATGAGCATTTTTACTACATTGCGGACAACGTGATCCAAGTCATGCATCATGCCCTTACTCCGTGTGGCCACATGATGCACATGGTTCAGCGAGCGGAATGTGCTTTCACGTCCATATAATGTTCTCTTGTGGTCAACTGCTGCAAATGGTAAATTATCAGATGAAAAAAACGCCGTCTGGCCATCTGCGCTCTCCATGCAAAAATGTGCAAAATGCAATATTTCAACGAAGCTATAGGAATAGCAATTGACCTCTTCAGTTTTGATCAGCTGGGATAGTAAAACTCCTGAGCGGAGCCGGATATCACGTCTTGTAAATGAATAAATAAATAAGAAATAAATGAATGTATGTAGCCATCTTGCAACTTTTCATTTTTGCTGAACGTTCTGTTCTCCTGCGCGGACTCTCTTTGCTACCCTCCAGTTATTGCTGCCTCTCAAAGGCAGCGTCCCACCTCAAGATCGTTTTTGAGACTTCAACGTTAAAAGAATCTCCAGGAGCTGCTGATCACAGCGGTATACGTGATTCCATGCAAGACTGCTGAAAAACTCCATTTACGAACCCCCATTTTTAAGGAGCCTTTGGGCGGAGCCAGGGGCGGAGCTAAGAAACTTCCCGAATAATTCACTTCAGGAAGCGCAACTCCTGAGGAAATTCGTATTTCTCGTAAGAGTTCCTCATCAACTCCCTGATAGAATAGAAACTGTCTTCCATATATGACTAGCAAAGGAGTTCGCGCGTCGGAAAACCTGCAATTCCGCCTTGGCTCCGGAACCAATCCGGAATTTCAAGGATTCCGCCCAACGTACTCCCTTACTAGCCTCAAATGGTGCGCAGTTTCTATTCTGTTAGGAACTCTTACGAGGGATGTGAATTTCTTCAGGAGGTGCGCTTCCTGGAGTGAATTATGCGGGAAGTTTCTTAGCTCCGCCTCTAGCTCCGCCCAAAGGCTCCTTAAAAATGGGGGTTCGTTAATGGGGTTTTTCAGCAGTCTTGCATGGAATCACGTGTACCGTTGTGATCAGCAGCTCCTAGAGATTCTTTTAACTTTGAAATCTCAAAAACGATCTTGAGGTGGGACGCTGCCTCTTAAATGTTTCTTTCACCGTTGGTAGTTTTGTTTTTGCTTCAATGTGAATACCTTTGAAGCCAATAACCTACCTATTTGAAGCCAACAATGATATTGACTGCATTTTGCCTTGTTCCCTATGCAAAAGATTATTGTCGTTTCTCCAACGCGAAACTGCCGATTCATTACAGAAGCTCATGTACAGGATTGTTCTGATCATTTCGATTGTTCTTATCATTGGTGGAATGCTCATTACCGCCTTTAGTTTATTCAGTCCATTATGGCAGGTATTTCATTCTTAGCACAAATTCAGTTGTTTTGTTTGCATGTGAACTGTAGTGCTTATAACTTAGTACGTAAATTGGTGAGAATGTCTTATATGCAGATAGCAGAACATCCAAATTTTGCCGAAATACATCATCATGGTTTGTGGTGGGACTGTGTTATTTCCGATGGGACACTCATTCCACTGAACGATTTGGTTCCTCTTCAAAAAGGTAAGAGAAAATCGAACTTTTTCTGAACCAATGGGTGATCTCTAGACGATCTTAAATTTACTTCAGAATGGAAAATGAGTCTAGTTTCCTGACAATAAAGTGAAAGTGAAGGAGTTAGATGAAATTACCGAGCCTGTGCACAATGGGCGTCGATGGTTATGCGTAAGCGAGCGTTGCGGTCGTCGTGCTTAACTCTGCGAAAAACACACCCCCTTCGACACTCACTGTAGATTTCCCATTGCTGCTAAGTAGACATTTGACTCGATGAGAACTTTTTTGAATTTGTCGAATGACTCGATTTTTTGACCTTTTCGAATAGTCGACTTTGCGAATAACTCGATTGTCTAGCCCGTTCAAATAGTCGATGTTTCGAATAACTCGATTTTCGAATTTTTTCGAATAGCCGATTTCAAATTTTCGTACTGATATTTTGTCGAGTAAACATAAGTGACTATACACATACATTACACACATACAACAGCACAATAATTATGTGTCATAGATTCAAGCCCGAAGCCTATCTTTTATTTATTAGATTATCCATGGCGTGCACACCAGAACTTGCATGAACAATTAACAAACTAAGCATGTAAAAGAATCTGGAACGTAATGTTAACAGCGTGAAAACTGAAGTTGCCGCCCTCTGAATGTGAAAACTTAAAAAAAAGTCGTGGAATAAAAAAAGACGACACTCAGGGGAATACAAGAAAATTGTGGAAAATAAATAAATGAGACTATTCCAGGTATGAATCCTCTGGCAAGCAAAAGGAAAGGCAGCCTAGTAGCGTTGTAAGGGTATAAAGAGGCGGATGACACTAGGGATAACGCCGCTCCCCGAGCTCTAGGGCATGCATGAGGAATCTGTTGCTGGTTTTTCGAATGTTTTCGAATGAAAGCGTTCTCTACCCTAACAATTCAGCGTCAGATCCAGAGGTGATTCTGGAGCCACACTGTAATTAAAGTGTGGCTACACTTTGATCAAAGCGCAATAATATCACCGTAACCTCAGCAGCAAATAGCTCACCTTAGAGGCAGCACTCACGGAAATTTTCATCGACAACGATGAAGTAGCTTGAAACACGCAAAAAACGGAAAATGATGGCGGTATTTCATGTGTGTCCACAGCTCGGACGAGTGTTCCGTGATGAGCCCCACCACGAAACCCTGCCAATGGTACGAATTTCATAAACAAGCCTCAGCTAAGCCACATGCGCACACTCTGTCAACGGCGTTAGCTGGCGCGACGAAACCCGAATATCCAGAGCGGCAGATTTGTCCACGGCATTATCTTCGCAGGTAACCGCCCATCCACGGTGTTCACCCTACTGTTGGGATTGTCCAGCAGCCCGCTACATAGTAAGCGACTCATTTCAGAAGCGCCCTTAAACAACACCTTTGCGTGTGCTGCCTTTAAACAACACATTTGCGAAAAAAAAGATGTGCTGGAGAAACGAAAAAGCGTCCAGAAAATGTAAAAAAAATTGGTGCGATTTTAGAATTATAAAGTGACACTAAGTTCTATGTACTTCCAAATCTGCTCATGTGTTCTTGTCTGTTTTCGTTTCTCAGTTAACTGTGAGGTGACCTCATTGGAACCCTTAGGAATTAGAACTGAAACATATTTTTCCTTATTTATATGGCCTCTTCCTAATTAATTTCCTAATCTAATTTCCTCTTCCATAACAAATCAGATCCCTGTATGGTGAACCATGACACCAGAGCAGTTGTTGTTTATTGAGTTTGTCTGAGCCCAGTATCAGGATAAGCCTTATCTCACCTATTGAAATGTTGAGCATGAGCCTAACTTCCAAAGGAACAGATACTGCTAATCTTGTGACACTCAACTTGCATCGATTCTTGGAATTAACAGTACATATGTACATATGGAACCTTTAATGGTGCTCGAAATTCAACGAGACTTGCTCGGAACTTCCAAGGTGCTTCTTCGACACATCACAGATGATCAGGCCCAATGCTCGAAAACATCTCATTGTCAGTGAAGATTACGGAAACATGTGTGGAAAACGAGTTATCCATGTGTGGGGAATGATGTTAAAAGCACATATAGGGTGCTCTTTAGGTGGATCCCGGGAGCTTACAATTTCTTTGTACTCAAAAATCAAAAACAACCAAGAAGTCGAGAATTCCTCTACATTAACAACGAGAAAATTCCAGCTATATGTGACAAAAAGCTTAAATTTTATTATTTATGCAAGCAACCAATTTTATTATTTATGCAAGCAACCAGTCTAGGAGACGTGTATTATGATCATTTGAATGTAAATAACTTAAATACTCACACAATAGGATAGTTGTAGTGATGCTTTAGTGTCAGCTTCTATATATGTGCTTCTAATTTGGCCAATTTTACGTGCAATTTGACCAATTTTGAGGTTAACTAAAAATGTCGAGTTATTCGACAAGTGCCTTTTTCAAATAGTCGGCATTTCGAATAACTCGATTTTTGGCCATTTTCGAATGATCGATATTCCCTACCTATCTATGTATGTGGTTAGAGTCCCTTCCATATGATTTTGTAGATTATACTTGAAATTTATTAAATGCTCTACAGCCACCTTTTCGTTTTTCTGAAAACCTTTTCCAACAGCCTACAGGCTACTTCAGGAAACGATATGTTTAGCAAACTATTATACTTTTTGAGGCGTGTTGTCTGCTCTTTCTCGCAGAACTCGGTCGGAGAACCCAATTTAGGAACATTATTTATGTGACAAGAGAGGGTTAGTTGAGCAAAATCAAATTAGGATTAAAGAGAGCAAAATCATTAGAACGCGGGGAGTGGGGTACGGCTCCCAAGCCCAACTCCGCTAGATTCTACTGAGTTCTTTTTATCGAAAAGAGAGGTAGCAGATTCTAAGTATAACCTGTAACATCAAGTTGGGCAAACCGTATAACCACATAGGTCTCGTCTTGAGTTAGTCGAATTAGTTCTGTGGACTTCCCTTGTAATGAAAATAGACCTAAAGTCCTTATGCGCAATCGGCGGGAAATTTTCGAGCGCGTCCGGCATGCGGCGCGTGCGCGGCGCGGCCCTCTTGCGGCAGCGATCCCCTTCGTTCGTCAGATGTTTGGCCCATATGAGTGTTTTTCTTTCATTTTTATCTTTAGTCGAAGTTTATTTGACGGTGTGATGCATGTGGCTGACGGATATCGACCGGACGGCCCCAGAAGAGGGCCGCGCCGCACACGCGCCGCATGCTGGGCGCGCTCGAAAATTTTCCGTCGATTGCGCGTAAGGACTATAGATGGGTTGCACAAAAAATGGATCAGAGATCTCTGAAAGCTAAACGAATATTGAATGGAACGAACTGCGAAGATATCTAGTGAACAACAGCGCAATCCAAGGCGATGTAACGTTGCAACCGATACATATCCTTTCTATCATCGTTATCTGCTACATCGCCGGTTCACTTCATTTTGAGTCTGGTGGAGTCTGAGGATACTCTCAGCCGTGCTAGGCGCTATTTGGGCCTGGGTCATGCTTGACCTAATGAGCAAATTGAAGCAAATAGTCCCTTGTTTCATGTGCACCCCCCCCCCCCCCCCCCCCCATTTGGAACAATACTTGCACAGGGGGAAGCATGGCCGTTTATGTACATTACGTTTTACTAGATGGTGGAGGTAGGGTGGCGGGGTAAACCATGGGGTGCGATCTAGCGTTTCCAAATGCGTGCCCCCTTTTGCTCACAACCACTGGTAAGCCATATAACATATTTGACCTCAGCATCTACGACGTCACTGCCGTAGAGCGCCCGCACTCAACGGCCTTATTGATTTTCTGTATCCTCTCTCGCAGGCCACACTGTTTTTTCTCTACTCCCTCCCGCGGTTCCTACGCCTCAGGCTTATTTCTCGGCCACTCTCGAACACTGTAGAGTCCACCACAGGGCATATTCGATACGGGTGCGATCACGCACTGTCTTCTCACCCACCCTGCGGTGGAGGCCACGGGTGGCGGTCAAGACGCACGCCGCGATGCGACCGTGCCGCACGGGTGCGCTTCTCTTAACCAGGTTGCTCCTTGGAATTTAAGGCACCGAATGGCATAGGTAACCACTTCCTTACAGCTTGTGGGTTTTGATAGCACTCATGTGTCCCACCCAAGCATAGAAAACGTGTTCATTCCCCCGCAGCACTGGTCCTACCTTTGAAGGCCGCTGTAATAAAAAAAATGAAATGGCTAATTTGTATGGGTTATGGTTCCTTTACTTTTGTCTCCATGTAGTGGGCGAGGTGAGGGATGCATAACTACGTTTTAAGAACTTGGAGGAACCTTAATTTCGTATGGCTGTCTATGTTATAGCGTATCTCACCGAGGAACGTAGTTGTGAAGATATTAGAGAGAGGGAGAACACGAGGAATAGTGCCATATTCGGAGAGGCAGGCGAGAACTGCAGATCATGGGCAGAGATACTCAACTATATCGTCGTTCATGAAACGGGCTATGCGCCTGCCTCTCGCCCGCGTATTCCGGGTACCATCGGAGTGCGCGCAGGGTGTGTGGGATGACAATTTAATCTTTTCCAAAATTCAAAATCTTTTCGAAATTGCGGGCTGCGATGCTTTGAATCTCTCCTCCGTCGCCATTATAGTGCTTTCTCCGAGTGCTACTGACTTATGAAAAAGACATACTAATAGGTTATTGGGATTAGCGTCACATTAAGTTCCTTTCAATATTTCTAGTGCTGTGGACAATTTACAACGAAGTTGGTGTGGAATAGCAGTAATAATGTAGGGGGCATTTTTGCTAGTCTTCTTGTCTTTTAATTATTTTTTAGCGGGATTGTTGCGGATGGCCTAACTTTTACTTCCCAATAGATGTTGCTCAGGCTTGTCTAAAATTGCTTGATCGGCTATGATGAATATAGGCGTGGGAGAGGAAATTCTGGAACTTTTTCTTATATTGCTATGTGGACAACATCGGGCATGACGTACGAATTTGAAGCAGGATAGTGTGGGAGCGAGTAAATGTATTTTTGAGACTATTGCGCGCTCATGAAGCGATCACTGAATCTTCTTGATACTACTTTTACTAATGCGAGGGTGTCGCTTGCCTGGCCAGGGCTTCTCCTACGCTCAAAAGATTACCCGTCGAAGCATGTTAGCATAGAGCAGCTTCTGTCACTGTTATTTCCTTTGATTGTACTTGGCCTCGCATTCAGAGAGCGTTTGTGAAATGCGCGTCAGTATCGATAAGGATTACATATGGAGGGTTAATCATATTCGTGGTCATGCTTGATAGGCGAGTTCTTTTGCCGAGTTCCTAGAATTAGGAACCTGGTGCGGAACCTCCATGTAATAAAAAAAATGAAATGGCTAATTTATATGGGTTATGTTCCTTTTACATGATGGAGCTGGTGGGATTCATTGGTAGCGGTTTTACTGTTCCAGATTCCTCTACCCTCAGTGATAGTTCTTACATCAAAATTTCTTTTCTTTAACCAATGGGAGACAAGGACTAACAAAATGATTTATCCAAACAAAATGTAAAGAGATTACAATTAATGCATTT